>JAJHSJ010002348.1:0-61321 GCA_021015155.1 Magnolia officinalis
TTTTAGCACGTGGCTTAAAGCAGGAGCAGCCATTCTAGTTGATTCCTTAGCTGGGAGGTGGTAGCAATGGTAATAGTAGAATGCTGCCTATAAGGCCGTTGATTCGAAAGCAGAAGGTTGATAGATTTGAGGATTTTTGAATTTGGAGGTTTTTGGATTTAGGGGTTTTCGGATTTGGGGGTTTTTGGATTGATATTGGGAGCGAAGATGGGCTGTAGCGAGTGGGTTACGGGATTTAATGGTGTTGGGGTCTTATGAGAGAATGGAGCAGAGGCTTCTCACGGCCGGAGACTCTTCAAGTAATAGGTATACTTTTCTTTCCTTGATTTATCTTCACCTTGTATTATTCATGGGTTATGGTTATTTTGTATTGATTATTCAGAAATTTCAAGAGGCTTTCAATTGAGTTAACAGAGTGGCTTGCAAGGGACTTTTGGGAAGAGAACTCGAATGTAATATGAGACAGAGATAAAGCATTGGGGTTTGATGATGTCACCATGGATTTCTTCTAAACTTGTTTGGATGTGATTTGTAGCAACAGACGTGCATCATGTTCCTTGTTTTTTTGTATAGATTTCAGAAGTTATATGGTGTATAGGGACCGTTTCTGGTGATCCAGACTGTTGATATGATAGGCATTCTTGTGGATGGACCATATGTGGAAAGCCTTGAAGATTAGTAGAGGTGATTTCCTTATTTCATGGAGTTCTCTTTAATGAGTTCATAAGAATGCCTAGTAGATGTTTGTGGAAATGCCAAGGAGAGGGCCATAGCCCTGGGGTGTACCGCCTTGATCAAAATTTCTTCTCTTTGAATTTGGTCAGTTTGGATTCGATTGATTTTATTTTATTTTTTGGCTTCATGTCGACTAATTTGCATTATGTGAATTTGTTGTAATTTTTTTTTATTTAGTATGTTGGTCAATTGATTTCTGTTTCTTGTTGGCTATTGCGGATGCTACCATCATTCTCTATAAGTTGCTATGAATTGGTCAGCAAATGGGATTAGTGGGTTGGTTTTGAAGAGTCCCGTGAATTAGATGTGTGGCACGATCTCCAGGCTTTAATGGGAACATTATCCCACGAACAGGTTTGGCAACAACTATAAAGACGGTGGATTTTTCAACTCCGAACAGAACAATCTGAGGTGTTATCTACCAACCATAATTCCATTGTTTGGTTATGAGTGTTGTCTTTTGTGTAAATGTGAAAGGTCAACAGTTGAACAGTGAGACCTGTCTCTCGCGTGGGGGAGTGTGGAATGGTTTTCCTCATTATGAGACGAAAAGTTAAGAAAAGGAAACTGATTTCCGCCTCATTTTTTATTTTTCAAACAAAAGAGACCATCTCATAAGTGGAGTTTGTATACTTTTGCACAGATTTCCACTTAAACAAACAGGTGTGTTTGGAAGCTCAACTGAATTGAATCACAATGATTAAACCCATTCAAGTGGAACTACTCGCTGTGAGGAAGTAGCCCACAAATAGCCATTGCATTCCTTTCAAGTCCAACTTCAATCTTACATGATTGCGATTTTGAGCAAAGAACCTCAAGATGCAAAATGAGGAAGGGTGGCTAAATTTAGCTGAGGAGCGTTAATTTTCAGTACCCATTATGCTTATGGACCTACTTCTGACTATGTAGGACTCCAATTGTTAATTCCACCATCAGTTGAAATCTATTGAAATCTGTGTTTGGATGCACTAAGGAATTCTATTACAATAGTCAGTCCCATAAAGTGGAAATGCAATTATCATACCTGGCATACATATCAAGGAACTAGGCTCCACGTAACTATAGTCTGACCACTGCTTCTCATTATTACAATTTGGTCACTCCTCCGAAACTAGAGATCCAAATGATAATTTATTTAAATTTCATGTCATGTGCACTATCACATCGCAGGTTTTTTCCCACGAAAGAAAACCTAAGGAGAAAGGAAATTGTCAAAGAAGTGCAAGCTATTATGATGAGTATGACTGAGAAGAGTGAGAAATGTATCAAAACAGGAGAAGCCGGTAATGATGAATCCCGAGTGGTATGAGATTGTTCTTCTTTTTCTGGTCTGTTTCTTTCTCTTTTCTTCCTTTCTTTGATTTGGGTTTTTTCATATTATTCTTAAATATGTATTTATGTATGTATTTATATGTACCTATGTACGTTTTATGCATGCATGTATGTGTGTGTATGATGCATTCAGAAGGTTTTGGCTGTTGTGGGTATTTGTGAAATCAAATGGATTGTTGGCATTTTTATTGTTTTTATTGATTTAAACTTTAGATACATAATTTATGATTAGTGCCTATTTGGGTTTTTCGAATATTTTTATTTTATTTTTTTTTTCTTTTTTCCTTTTTTTCCTTTTTTTTTTCCTTTTTTTTTTTTTTTTTTTTTTTTTTTTTTTTTTTTTTTTTTTTTTTTCATGCAGTTTTTGTGGACTTGCTTTTGATGGATTTTCAGAAGAAAAAAAATTTATTATTTTTATACATTTTAATTTTTTCCTATTGTAGGAGGGAGGCTGTGGGCTGTTTGCATGCTTTCTTGTCATGAAATGTTGAATTCACTATTAGTTGCATTGAATTTCTTTAAGTAGGTTTAAATCTTAAAAAAAATGTTGATTAGTTTCCATCTTCTTACTTATTCAGTTAAATTTCATTTTGCTGAATTCGCTATTTGTTTTGTTAATGAAAGTCAACCGTTTGTTTATTCAGTTTTTCTTTTTCTTTTTGTGAATTGTAATGGTAGTGGAAGTTATCATACGTATATGTTTATTCAAATTGATGAATGTTATTGCATGAGTGGAATAGAGAATGCAAGGCAATGACAATAGGAAGAAACCCATCTCTTTTTTTTTGGTGCGAAATGAGGCAAAAGAGCTATGCAAGCGTTCTTGTGTATTACTATGACCGTTTTTCGGTTTTTGTTCCTTTCGATGCTGCAGATGTATTGGGTGCTGAAATTTTTGTGCTTTTAGAGAAGAGAAAGATGTGTGTGAGAAGATCGAACAATGTTGGTTTTTAAGGTTTCGAATTTTATTTTATTTTATATATATATATATATATATATATATATTATATATATATATATATATATATATATATATATTATATATTATATATATAAATCTATTGTAGTGATAAATTGAGATGTTTCCAACCATGCATTGGCAGAATATATTTGTTAAATTCCTATAATTTGCTATTCCATTCCAGACGAAAATCATCTTAACTTGGATCACATGAAAATCATCTTAACTAGGTCCGTATGCATTCCACTTCCTTTGAAGTTTGTCGATTTCTTAATTGGAATTATGTCCAAAATGCTCCTATGCTTTCATGAAATTATCCAAAATTTTATGATTGTTTAGAAGTTGAGCTGATCTAGACACCCTTCATCAGCTCTTCCCATAACCATAACCAACAAGAATCACCAGCATTTTGAGTTAAAATAATCAGGTCCTATGTGACAGAAGTTATTAACGGTGTCTAGTTGCACAAAAATATGATGATATTTGGTTCAACCAAACTCAACCTAAATTACAATTTAAGGTTCACTTGGATGTAAGTGCGTCACTCAAAACAGGTTTAAAAGTAGGAAGAAAAAAGAAGAAAAAAGACATCTTATAGTGAATGTTGGATTTCAATTAATATTTTGAACTGTTTCTCCTGCTTGAAACATTTTTCAAATTGCTAAAAGAAATCATTTGTGTTACTTCTAATATAGTTATGAGGACTAATGAAAACATTGATTTATGGTACTATTTCAACAGGGCCAATGCTCAAACAGATAGGCTGTACAACAGAAACATTTATTCATATAGGTAAGTGACAAACTAATAATAGTTAAAAAGAAGAAGTAGCAAGCAAAGTTATCAAATAATGCTTATGCATGGATTTCTTTTATAGGGTAATCAGAAAATGCATTGTACTTTTCTTGGAAATCATGTTTCAGATATTGGATATTCTGCAGTGCACATTCACTGTTTTGTTCTATTCAGAACAAAATGTTGCGAGATTGGATCTTTGATTTACTATTTTAACTTTGTACATTTGGTCAAATAAATGCCACCCGCCTTTAGAAGATGGACCCATCGGATGATTCGAGGAAACTCGAGTCGAAGCAAATGACATCTTTTCAGTTTATTGTGACCAGCGAGGTCCTTTACTTCCCTCGTCTTTGATTGCATTCATATTCATTTAGATGCCAAACAAACACATGCATGCATGTCTGCACGTTTGTATTCTCCTTTTACTCTTTATCTATTACAGTAGGTTTAATTTTTTTTCCATGTGGACTTTCATCTAACGATCTGGCAAGTAATGCCAGTATGCAGAAAATGAAAAAAAAAAAAATATATTCTCTGTTTCTGAAGAAGTAATAGCAACTCTTTTGCAAAACTGCATTCGTAGTTATTATGAAGGGAGAATTTCATCAGTATACATGTGGGAAGATAATGAAGACTTTGTGGCTTGCTTCTTAATAAAGAAAGGTCAGTTTTTCAACTAAGAATGCATATCCTTTTGTTAATATACATATATATATATATATTATATGATTGCACTTATTTGTGATGGTTGTTGGGGACGAAGATGGCTCAAAGTCAGGGCATCACCGAAGAAGCTATTTGCAAGAAGGTGCATGGGATGCTATTCATGTTATTGAAGTAAGCTCTATTTGCTTGTTGCCTTGTCTATTCTAATTTTGAAGTTCTTATGCATGCATAGTAGTTCCCTTTCCATGATTATCATGACAGATGATCTTCTTTAATTTTCTTAATAGGTGGGCCCTGAGGAAGAGGGAACAACTCATTACTGCTTAATTAGTATTGTCATGCTATCATTGACCACAGACGACAAGTCATTAGGATTTCTCATAATTTGGCTGTGTTTCTTACAGGGTCTAAGATACTCTCATGATTTATTCAACTATAAGTTTTGGGTCAGTAAACTTGTATGCCCCCCCTCTCTCTCTCTCTCATGTACATACAAACTGATAACAAAACACACTCATCATTCTTTCTTTTTAGGATGATACACAGGTGCTGAGAAATTGTATAAATGTAGTAGCAATGACTCAAAATCAAACTTTTTCAAGTTGTGAACCTCAGTTTGGATGGATTGTAAATTGAAAATTATTTTCACTTTGATTACCTAATCATGGGATTAGTGGACACTCAATTGACGGTTGAAATGAAGGATATCCGATGGTCATAGTTCATCAAACAAGTGGCCATGAATCAGTGGATAGAAATTTTCAAACAGTATGGGTTCGGCGCTATGACTTATGCAGATTGGGTCCCAAAAATTTGGACAGTTTAATTTGGGTAAGTACAAGGGATTGAACCCTGGATCACTACATTGTCTCTACCTGTTCATCTAACAAGTTGGAGACTTGTATGAAGCGTATATGTATACTTTCATTGGGATATGTGGACAGTCCAACTATTCTGAGCTGTGTGCAAAAATAACACTTGCCTGATGATTCTAATGTCTAAATGATGGACTTGGATTCCCCATTGATGCTGTTTGGTGCTGCAAACGCCGTGGCCTGCACCATGATGTATGTGTTTTACCCACATCTGTTTTGCCAGCTCATTTTACGGAATGAGCCTAAAAACTAGGCAGATCCAAATCTCAGGTAGACCACACCACAGGAAACAGTGGTGATTGAACGCGTATCATTAAAAAGTTTCTAGGACCCACTGTAATGTTTGTTCCTGTTGCATAGATTGCACATACATGGATAAATGGAAAACACAAATATCAGCTTGATCCAAAACTTTTATGACCCCAAGAACTTTTTAATGGTGGGCTTTCAATCACCACTGTTTCCTTTGGTGTGGTCTCCTCATGCCCTGAAATGAGCTGGTAAAATGGATGGATGGTGTAGATAAAATACATACATTATGGTGGGGCCCACAGCTTTTTTCAGAATGGACCAGTATGAGGGTGGGTACTAGAGGGATCACTACCAAATCTGAGTCCCTAAGGGGGCATTTGGATTGTAAGTTACTTAAAGATAAGCTACTCATGTCTGAATATTTTATCTAAGTTTCTACTTATTAAGCACACAAGTATGTTTGGTAAACAACATACTTATCAGCTTCTCCTCTCTTTCGTCTC
Organism: Magnolia officinalis; assembly: GCA_021015155.1. Taxonomy (NCBI): domain Eukaryota; kingdom Viridiplantae; phylum Streptophyta; class Magnoliopsida; order Magnoliales; family Magnoliaceae; genus Magnolia; species Magnolia officinalis. The sequence continues at coordinate 6,123 of JAJHSJ010002348.1, forward strand.
TCCTGATGCCTCTCTTCAGTAGCTTATGAAAATATTAACTGAAGTGATTAAATAACATGAAGTAAAAAATTACTAATCACAAATCATAAACCAAACTTATCCGAAATAAGTTACTTATTACTGCTGTAAGTAGAAAAGTAACTTATTTGGTGGTATCTAAACGGGCCCTAAGCTTTTTCTACTTACAACAGTAGATAAGTAATTTATTTGAGATAAGTAAGTTTGGTTTATGATCAATTATAAATAGCTTTTTTATTTAAAGTTACTTAATCACTTCAATTTAATAAGTAGAAATCAAGATAGCTACTTAAGGCATAAGTAACTCATCTTAAGTAACTTGTGATCCAAATGCCCCCTAAATGATAGCGTATGAAAGGAGATTATTTATGAAAAATTAGTCTAGGCCTATGGTAGTTTTAAAATTGATGACATTTTTGTGAATTCACTAATGGAACTCCAACCTCCTATACTTCCCTTGTTTAGGAGAGCAGATATCATATAAAAGACGGCAATTTTGGAAAGATAGGATCATTGTGGGTCCGGACAAAGGGCACCAAGACCCAACCCCTTTAAGAATCGGGTCAGAAATTTGGACCTAGAACCAACCCATTAAAATTCATGCCAGATTTAGGTTAGAACAAAGTAAAAAATAGCCAACTTAATCAGGCTTGAGTCTTCCTGGACCCTAACCTGGCCCATTTATCACACATATTGGGTATAGAAATTGCAATTAAGTTTTCATACAAATAATATTTCAAACCATTTTATTATTGTTGGTGGCTAACAATTTTGATGGTTAAAATGTAAAATACTGATCAATGAGTAAAATTAGATGATTAGGCTAGATTTGCACCCAAGGTTCTAGATTTTAGACCCAGACCAATAAGTCATCAGGTCAGGTATGATGATCCGACAGATTTGCAGCCCTAATCATGGGGCTGTTGTTGCACTTCTCTGCATGCATTATTGGACGACTGGACCATTCCACGTGAAACCCAAACAAAGGACATGCATAAACATTGGCTGTTCACATGGAACATGGGCACCTAAATGTATCCTGTCTTAACTGTGGGCCTCTTCGCAACTGATTGCAACTGAAAATCACACTGCACTTTTCCCATCTGATACGTGTTCCTGTTTAGAACACAGGATTAAATGGTATGAAATTAACACCATTATTGCACAATGATTGCATGTTTGGAAATACCATGGGTATTTTGATGGTCAATCCCATGGTTGGGATCAAAAAAACACGTGGACTGACCAAATGCTTTTCCCTCTCTTATCAAACATGCACAGTTCTAAGAGCAAATGTTACAGGGATTTGCCATGCTATGGCACCATTTGTCCCCTCTGCCATCATTAAATGCAATGGAATCTTAGCTATCATAAATGACTGAGGCCAGGTACATGATGTGTGTAAAATCTAATCCAATCCAATCCATCCATCACTTGCGCCAGTTCAGGCTTAGGCTTGAGAAAATAAATTGGGCTATACAAAATTCAAGTGGGCCACATAAATGGAATAGTGCGGATAGAATTCGCATCATTAAAACCTCATTGGGACCCACATAAGTTGTAGATCAGGCTGATCTTTGATTCCCCCCTTCATCTAAGCTGTACTCCCCTTTTGAACAGATTGGATGCCATATAAACATAACAGTGGACACTAGGGAAGGTTTCGATGGTGAGCATTCACATTCCCCCTGTTTCTTATGGTGTGGCCTATTAGAGTTCTGGATTATGGAATCAGGGCCTAATTTGAATGTAAAGTCCTAATATGATCTGGCACGTGTGATTGCTGGACTGGATATTTTACACACATTATGGTGGGCCCGACATAGACCTATGTTATTCAAATTACCTCCGTTGTATCTATTAGCACAGAAGAAGGCATGTGTCAAGAAAAAAGGGGGGGGGGGGGGGCGAATTGCCTCAAATAACCATAGCAGTAATCCAGTTCTAATTAACGGTTACAAAGTGCAACACCCCTGGAGGTAAACAGGTGAAACGCACAACCATCTTGGTCTCTGATGACTTCTCTGTCCCTGCTGAACCCGATACAACTTGGGAGAAATGGGAGTTGCTTCAGTTTGAACCTACTACCTCCTACTTAGAAACAGATCGTCATACCCCATGTATTATTATTCAAGTTTTATTGATATGTAGATTGAATCTTGACATCTAACCTAAGATATTCTTGAATTGAGTAGCAAATACAATCTATTTTGAAATTTTAGTCTTTGAAGGGATATTTTTCTCAGATGACCAAAGCAACACTAATTGCAAATTCTAACCCACAGACTCAATCATTCGCCAATTCGACCATAAAAATAATTTAATAACCTTAGATCTCGAAATCCATCCAATCACATCATGTAGTGAGCCACTCCCCATCATGGTAATCTAACCATCGAATCATCACATCCGTTCACACACACGACCACCCGACAAAGTGAGCCAATCACATTGTCCTTAAACCTTGCCTAAGTTCTTACCATTGAAATCCCAATCTAATCACCACATCTTGAGATACTTCCATCTTAGTGCTCTTAGAGTATTTGACGCAGGACAGCCCTAATTATAATGCATGCTCATGAACATAATTAAACAGCGGAAATAAAAGGAATAAATGATCTAAAATTCTAGCAGTAATCATCATAACTGAGAAAATCATAAAGGAAACATGTAATGGAACGGGCCATCACCACAACCATGGAGTATGGAGTTCAATTACTACTTAGGTTAGATCCGGCGAGGGATGAGACCTCCCGATCTTGCATGGTCACACCCAATCGATCAATGAAGATCACTAGTCCGAAGAACCAAGAAGTTTCTCGGATTAGGGATTTGAGAATTTGGGGGTTTAAGGTTTAGATCGGTTCTCAAGATTTTGATCGAAGAAGGATTAGCCAAAACTGAAAAATAGAATGAAGAAAATTATTACCTTGAAGAAGTTGGAGGGGCACAAGAAGAAATTAGAAGAAGAAGATCAAGGGAAGAAAAGAAACACCATTAGAGAGAAAAGAGGAAGGAGGCAACCAAAGGATTTTCTTTTCATTAATCAATAGTTGCAATTCGGATTTAGGGCTTTAGCCCACTTAAATAAGCAAATAAAGACATAAAATTACTAAAATACCCCTAGAATAAGCAAATAAATACATAAACTTACTAAAATACCCCTAACTAAGCAAAAACGCGCAAATAACATAAGTACGGGAAAGTTCGGGCGCTCGGTCTTCTTTCTCCAATCTTCCTTCACATGTGTCCTCCCTGAGTGGGGTCTTCTGTATGTCTAATCACATGTGAAAGGTCTTCAGCTCCTCAATAGTCGCCTATCCACAAGGACGGCACTTGTGGTTGGCGCTTTCTTCGTTGGTACACCTTGAATGCGCTTATGTCCGCATCAATTCCCCTCGGGTGAGAAAAACTCGACTCCGACGAGTTGAAACTTTTGTAGCGCTCTAGTAGATCTGGATCAATACCCTGCAATGCGTCACCCGACAGCCACGTAGATTCAGACGATGGTTTGTTCTTCCACTTAACAAGATACCTTTGGAAACTTCCATCTCTTGTAGGTACTATCTCGTCATCCAATATTTCCTCAATTTCTTCTTTATGGGTAATGGGTGGAGGAGGGGGTGGAAGGGGTTAGGTAGCAAACTCAGAAAAAAGCCATGAAAGGGACGATGTATCAACAATGGGAGTATGGGCACAGACTAGATCTTCCACATTAAAAGTTGGATTAATGCTCATTTCAGGTGGAAGGTCAACCCGATACGCGTTGGACCCAACCTTTTGTAATATCTTGAATGGTCCAGCACTACGCGCTTGTAATTTTTTTTGCAGATCCTTGAGAGAATCGCTCTGGCCTTATTCGCACCATTACATAGTCTCATTCTTGAAATTCTTGCACTACGATGAGAATCAGCTGAAACTTTATAATCATCATTACTCTTATTTAACCGCTGTCTAACATGTGTATGCAAATCATGAATATGGCGTGCAAATGCATCGGCTGACTCAGAAGACCTTTGGGTAACAAACATAGGTAAGAGATTTATGGGCATTCTAGGTTTATAACCACTTACAATTTCAAAAGGACTCAATCCTGTAGATCTATTAACTGACCCATTATAAGCAAGTTCAGCAGTTGGTAAAATTAGGTCCCAAGTCTTAACATGTTCACCCACTAGACAACGTAAAAGATTTCCAAGGCTACGATTTACCACTTCAGTTTGACCATCTGTTTGTGGGTGGTAAGCAGTAGAAAATTGCAAACGAGTTCCCATAATGTGCCACAGTGTCTTCCAAAAATAACTAATAAATCGAACATCACGATCAGACACTATGGTTTTAGGTAACCCATGGAGACGCACCACACCATCAAAAAAGAAACGAGCAACATGAGACGCATCCGACGTCTTCGAACATGGGAGGAAATGCACCATTTTAGAAAAACAGTCCACAACGACAAAAACGGAATCATGCTTTTTTATAGTCTTGGGAAGCCCAAGCACGAAATCCATACTAATGTCTTGCCATGGAGCATGTGGCACTGGCAATGGCGTGTACAGCCCAGTATTTTGCTTTCTTTGCTTTGCCAGCTGACATGTTCGACACTGCCCTAAAACATTGGCTACGTCTCGCTTGAAGCTTGGCCAATAGAAACGATCTTCCACGAGGGCAATGGTCTTATCACGACCAAAATAGCCAGCTATCCCTCCTGAATGAAGCTCCCAGATGAGAAATTCATGAAGGGACATACGAGGAATACAAAGTCTGTCTCCCTTGAAAAGAAAGCCATCTTTAAGAACATATTCACCCATAATATGCTGGTCACTAGAGAGCGACGCGTAAATACCCCCAAAATCAGGACATATGGGGTATTCATCTTTCAGTTGCTCAAATCCGACTACCTCTACACTCAAGGAGTTGAGCAACGCCATTCTCCTACTAAGGGCATCCGCTGGTTTGTTTTCAACCCCGGCCTTGTGTTTTAAAACAAACGAATATTCCTGAAGAAACGCTACCCACTTGGCATGCCTTGGGTTGAGTTTCTTCTGAGAATGCAAATATCTCAAAGCCTCATGGTCAGAAAACAAAACGAATTCTTGCGGTAGGAGATAGTGTCGCCAATGTCTCAGAGATTGCACTACCTATACCGACACCTATACAGGGATTGCACTACCGCATAAAATTCTTTGTCGTAAGTGGAGTATTTTTGTTTTGCCTCATTCAGTTTCTCACTGAAATAGATCACTGGGTGTCCTTCTTGACTCGACACTCCACATATACCGACACCAGACGCATCACATGTTACTTCAAAGACTTTAGAAAAGTCAGGTAGACGCATAACAGGAGCTTCCACCATCTTGCCCTTAATTTCTTTAAAAGCCTTGACTGCGGCTTTAGACCACACGAACTCTCCCTTTTTCATGCACTCGGTAATGGGAGTCATGATCGTGCTAAAACCCCTAATGAACCGACTATAAAAAGTTGCTAGGCCGTGAAAGCTTCGCACCTCATGAATGTTCCTTGGTTCTGGCCACTCAACTATGGCCCTGACTTTTTCAGGGTCTGCGCGCATCCCTTCAGATGACACTATAAATCCTAAGAACACAACTTGGCTAGACATGAATGCACATTTCTTAAGATTAGCGTACAACTTTTCCTTCCTAAGGACACTACAGACCTTCTTTAAATGTTCAAGGTATGATTCCTTAGTGGTACTATAAATAAAAATATCGTCAAAGTACACCACTAGGAATTTTTCCATGAACGGCCTCAAAGTTTGTGCCATCACCCGCATGAAAGTACTGAGTGCATTAGTCAAGCCGAAGGGCATGACCAACCACTCATACAGCCCATCTTTCGTCTTAAACGCCGTCTTCCACTCATTTCCTGGGCGTATACGGATTTGGTGATATCCACTTTTGAGATCTATCTTAGAGAATATAGTGGACCTGGCCATCATGTCAAGCATATCATCAAGTCTAGGTATAGGAAACCTATACTTAACAGTAATTTTGTTTATGACACGGCTATCTACACACATGCGTCACGTGCCATCTTTCTTTGGCGTCAACAATGCAGGCACGGCACACGGGCTCATACTCTCTTGGATGAAACCCTTTTGCAGAAGCTCATCAACTTGCTTCTTCAACTCTGCATGCTTTGCAAGGTTCATCCTGTAGTGAGGAAGGTTCGGTAAAGTAGACCCTGGGACAAGATCAATGGCATGCTGTATGTCCCTCATAGGTGGCAACTCATTCGGTAAGTCTTCAGGAAATACATCATTGTATTCCTTCAGGACTAAGGTCACCTCACGGGGCAACTCTAATGGAACCTCAGGTGTAATCTCTCTAGCCAGAAGGGCATACACCATAGAATCCTCCTTAGCCTCTTTTTCAAACTCTCTTGCGCTGATTATATGTAGAGACTTAAGGTTTGGATTTCCCCATTCCTCTAGGCTCACTTGCCTTCTCATCCTTCTTCTTCCCTAGTGTATTCTCAGGTGGCATGGGATTAAGTTTGATCTTTTTACCGTTATACATAAAAGTACACGCATTCGAACGGCTAAAGATCGTGACATCATTATCGAATAACCGCGGTCTACCTAGGATAACATGTCCCACATCCATAGGTAAAACATCATACCACAGGGACTCTTTATATGACCCAAACTCGATGGGGACTAGACATTGCTGGATGACAGGTAGGGATGTCTTGTCAACCCAAGAAATTTTATACGGGTCTGGATGAGGTGTGGATTTCAGTTTTAAGCGATCTAAGGTGCTAGTGGAAATCACATTCTGACAACTTCCACTGTCCACTATCACCTTACAATTCTTTTTACCACACTTGGCAATAGTGTAGAAGATAGTGCTTCGACGCCAGTCAGCACTACTTCTAGACTGAGCTAGCACACGCCTGACTACTGCAAGCGTTGCTTCTCCATCCACTTCTTCTTCATCAGTAAGTCCTCCTTCAGGGTGATACTCTTCAACTTCATAGTCACCCTGATCATCTCCACCCTCGTGGGACTCGCATATAACTAAGGTTCTCCCACGGCTCTTCGTAGGATACTGATTAGACATGTGGCCAAGATTGCCACACACATAGCACCTCACTTGGCTCATTTTACTAGGACCGGCACCAAGAACCCCTTTGCCCTTGTCATCCCTAGGCCTAGGCCGAATGGTCGCCTGTGCCCTAAGTTGACTACCAATATTAGGTCTAGTTCCCTGGGAATTAGATCTCTCGGGACTCAAAACGACGAATGACAAGAGCCTTTAGATATTGCTCTAACTCCTGCACGACTTGATATGCTTCATCCAAGTCCGTTAAGGGCCGAGTCATAAGCTCGCGCTGAAGATCCGCACAAAGCCCCGTCTTGAAACGCGAGAGCGTTACTAAAGGGTCTTCTCGGATATCACATCGCATCATATACTCTTCAAATTTAACGATGTACTCAGCGACAAACATTGACCCTTGGCGTAAGGATTGTCATTGGTCAAGGAGCTTCTGACGGTATGAGAGAGGAAGGTACTTCTCCTTCAACTTCTCATTCATCTCATACCAATGTGTGATAGGGGCTCTACCAACTCTCTCTATCCTACGCTCGGTGTTGGTCCAGAAGAGCTTGGCTTGACCCACAAGCTTCATCTTAGCAAACCGCATTTGACGGTTTTCCGACATGCCATACCACTCAAAGTAGTGGTCCATGTCAGCAACCCAGTCCAGGAATGCCTTGGGATCCAAGCGCCCATCAAAACTCGGAGCCTCAACTCTCACACTCTTCATCGCACGCTTATCTGGATCATAGCGGTCTTGATGATCACATGTGGCTCGTGCCTCTCGCATCATACCATGACCATTACCACGATTTCTATTCTCACTATCACCACGTGTGGCAGCGCGTTCTTCAATGATTCCTCCCACTTGGGAGTGCGCATCATCCCCTACAGCGGGGTTTTCCTTTTGGGACGCCTCTAGTTGCTCGACCTTAGTCATGCTAGTGGTAATTTGGTTCTCAAGACAGGCAAACTCACGCTTTTGACCCGCTTCTAGGGCGATTATCTTTTGTATCAATTAAGCAAGTTGCTCAGATAACTGCTCGTTATTCATGGTAGGTTGAAGTCCGAAACCTCTACCTCTTCTCGTGGGCATACAATGAAGACTTGAACCAAACTCTACCCAACTAGACTAATAGGTGTTATGACTTTCAAGATGAATGCGATGAATGCAAAACTACTATGAACTGACACAATTAAGTTGTAACAAAAAACAACTCAAATCTGAAAAATTTTCAGATTAGGAACTTTCTAAATCTGGAAAGTTTCTAAATCTGGAAAGTTTCTAAAATTGAAAACTTTCTAAATCTGGAAAGTTTCTAAATCTGGAAACTTTCTAAATCTGGAAATCTGGAAAGTTTCTAAAATTGAAAACTTTCTAAATCAGGAACTTTCTAAATTTGGAAACTTTCTAAATTAAACCTAAAAATCAAAACCCTAATTTGATAACTCGATCTAGACAAAAAACCATGCGGCTTTGATACCAAATTTGACGCAGGACAGCCCTAATTATGATGCATGCTCATGAACATAATTAAACAGCGGAAATAAAAGGAATAAATGATCTAAAATTCTAGCAGTAATCATCATAACTGAGAAAATCATAAAGAAAACATGCAATGGAGCGGGCCATCACCACAACCATGGAGTATGGAGTTCAATTACTACTTAGGTTGGATCCGGCGAGGGATGAGACCTCCCGATCTTGCATGGTCACACCCAATCGATCAATGAAGATCATTAGTCCGAAGAACCAAGAAGTTTCTCGGATTAGGGATTTGAGAATTTGGGGGTTCAGGGTTTAGATCGGTTCTCAAGATTTTGATCGAAGAAGGATTAGCCAAAACTGGAAAATAGAAGGAAGAAAATTATTACCTTGAAGAAGTTGGAGGGGCACAAGAAGAAATTAGAAGAAGAAGATCAAGGGAAGAAAAGAAGCACCATTAGAGAGAAGAGAGGAAGGAGGCAACCAAAGGGTTTGTTTTTCATTAATCAATAGTTGCAATTCGGATTTAGGGCTTTAGCCCACTTAAATAAGCAAATAAAGACATAAAATTACTAAAATACCCCTATAATAAGCAAATAAAGACATAAACTTACTAAAATATCCCTAGAATAAGCAAATAAATACATAAACTTACTAAAATACCCCTAACTAAGCAAAAACGCGCAAATAACATAAGTACGGGAAAGTTCGGGCGCTCGGTCTTCTTTCTCCAATCTTCCTTCACATGTGTCTTCCCTGAGTGGGGTCTTCTATATGTCTAATCACATGTGAAAGGTCTTCAGCTCCTCAATAGTCGCCTATCCACAAGGACGGCACTTGTGGTTGGCGCTTTCTTCGTTGGTACACCTTGAATGCGCTTATGTCCGCATCAGTATTTTAAACCTTACATGCTTTGAACTTCATAAGTTCACAAGTACTTGACCATTTGGGATTCCGTCCAACCACATCATCCATCCAACCTTGATTTAGTATCTTATCCATTCTCTTGACCATTGGACCACTCAATCATAGTAATCAACCAGTCATTCAATGTTGTCTAGTTGTCTGGTTCTAAAAGTTCACGTAGATTTACTAAGGTTCAAACAAAGACTATAAAAGATAAAATACATTACATACCAGTGACACGAACCAATGTTTCTCTCCCGGACAAGTCAGTCACATGCTGCAATGAAACCAAAAGTTATCAGTGACTGAGACTGGGAATGAGGTGAAAAGAAGAAGAAGAAGAAGAAGGGGATAGCACACTCACAATGAAAGTATCGTTGAATGAGGCATAAACATGGGCTACACCAAAAACATTCTCCCCTTCTCGTACAGTCGGTCCGAGTGTGACATTTTCCTCTTTGGGTTCCCTGGTCTTTCTTCTGGCCTGTAGAAAACCCCACCATGATTGTTTTTTTTTTTTTTCCAAAAAAGATATTAAAATGAGCCGTGGAAGATGGGAAACAAAAGGTCTAAAAAGGTAATCACAGTACTCCAGGCTTCCACTAACTTTCAACTACCAGCCCATAAATGAATCCTTCAAAGTTCATTTTTTCATGGAAAGAATTATAAACATAGGATAACTTGCACTGACATGATAATACACCATGATGATACAAAATCTCTAAAAACAAAAGAATGAATCAAAGGCACTATTGCGATTGACAAAAGAAAATTTTCGATATTATATATAAAAAAAGGTGCTTGCAGAAAGTATAACTCTCAATAATCAGCCAGCACCCAATTTGTTACTTATATATAGAATTCAAAAGAACAACTCAACAAGGGAAGAAAAGGATTGTGATGAAAAGAAGGAAAAATTCCTGAAGTGCCTGCATCGAGTGCTTTGCAATCCCAAGTCCCCAACACCTTCTCTGATCCCAAACAAAAGACTATCAACCCAAGTTTTTAAAATAGCTTCATAACTCAGACACAGATATGTGTCAGTCACAGATATCAATGGTGGACGGTATAAAAGATGTAACCTATATAAATACAAATCACAACAGGATAAGTTGTAGAAATACTTATTGAGATAGAACACTAGAATTCTGTAAACAGTGTAAATATTGTCATGAGCATAACAAAAATGACACCAAAGGCACTGACAACAACATAGAACATAGCGTGGATAAACAGATGACAAGTTACCAGCTACTGATGCATCATGATGCAGCCATTCCATACAAGATTCCATGATCCAATCCAGATCATTGACTTGACCAGCCTCACCATGGACAACTGATGACCAGCACCACCAAATCCTCTGAATCAGAAGATCTTCCCATCCAATGTTAAGCATTTTTATTTATTTATTTATAACTAACCTTAGCTGTTTCTTCCTTTTTCACTAATCCATTGGACAAATTGAATGCCTAGCATCTTTTAGCATGATGGATTGAATCAACTGATGTCTTTAGGACCTGACAATGCATTCTGCCTAGCTCAGCCTGCGGAGGCTGGCCTTGGTACTAATGACTGGCATTGTAATATGATGCCTACAAAATCACATGCAGCAATAGCATTGACAATGCATCAGATGCAAAACTCCCCTTCAAAGAATAAATGGTAAAAAATGGTTCAAAGAATAAATGGTAAAAAATGGTATTATAATAAAATTGAACACCCTATCACCAATAATCCATACAAGAACACTCCCCATCCTTAAAATGGTGAAACCTATTCCTATCCCTCACAACAATCTCCCTATTGAAAACCTTTGAAATCATCTTTGTAGCATCATGGCAATCCCTGCACACCCTAAGGTTCTTCACAATCCTTATGGCCACACCTTCATCCAAACTAACCAACCCAAATGCAATGGCTACCTTCTCACTATGCCTATACAAAGCATCCTCCTTCTCCTCTTCTTCTATATCAAACAGGACTTGCTCTGTATTGGCCACATACCCAGCCAACCTCAACTTCCTATACATCTCTCCCAACATCATCTCAATCTCTCCATATCTTGGGTGTGTTTTACTCCCCACAAAGAACTCATGAATCTCACCACCAACCTCTATAACACTACAGCCAGGCTCTTTCCTCACCCGATTCACCTTCATCAGCTTCCTCACATTGCTGACTCCATCCCAGTTCCTAGTATCAGCATACAAATTCGACAGAAGTACATACGCCCCGTCATTTCCACGCTCTAACTCAACAATCTTACTCAATGCAAATTCACCCAGTTCAAGATTCCTATGAATTCTGCAAGCATTGAGCAAAGCCCCCCATGCACCCACATGAGGCTTGACAGGCATGTTGTTGATGAAGTCGACTGCTTCCGTTAACTGTCCAGCTCGACCGTACAAGTCAACCATGCACCCGTAGTGCTCAAGCCTGGGTTCGAGTCCGTACATGTGGCTCATCGAGTCAAAGTGTTCACAACCCTTGTCGACCAGTCCAGCCACACTGCAGCCGCGAAGAATAGAGATGAAAGTGATTTCGTTTGGTGAAATTCCTTCTTCTTGCATTAGAGAGAATATCTCAAGGCATCTCTCGCCAGCACCATTCATGGCTAATCCACTCATGACACTGCTCCACGTATAGACATTCCTATCTCTCATCCCCCAGAAGACTTCCATAGCTCTGGTCATGTGGCCACACTTTGAGTACATGTCTATGAGTGCAGTACCCAGAGTCACTGTCATTTGGAGTCTATTTCTCTCTATGTAGACGTGAGCCCACCTGCCTTGATCCAACGCCCCTAAGTGTGCGCATGCTGAAAGGACCAAAACCATCGTTGCCTCGTTGACCTTCACGCCCTCCAATTGCATTAAATTGAACAAATGCAGGGCCTCTTTCGACTTCCCGCGGTGAGCATACCCTGTGATCATTGCGTTCCACGCGATAGGGTCTCTATGCGGCATTTCATCAAACAGCTCCCTTGCGAATTCAATATCCCCAGAGCTTGCACAGGGACCCACCATCGCCGTCTGGGTCACCAAATCCGGACGGGCGATCTCCAAAAAGAGCTGTCGGGCAGGGCCGAAGGAACCCAATTCGGCATACATGTGAATCAGCCCGCTCTGGACATGCGCATCGGCCCCGAAGCCACGACGCATAACAGCGCCATGTACCGCAGGGCCGGCACCACTTGAGGAGTCCGTGGCGCACGTGCGGACGAGGAAGGTGAAGGTGTAGTTGTCAGGGGGGAGGTTTGATTGGAGGATTTGGCGGTAGAAATGGAAGCTGTGGTGGGGAGTGGGGCGCTTGGAGTGGGCCCTGATCATGGTGTTTAAGGTGAAAAGGTTAGGTGGGGTTTGGGAATGATGGATGAGGAGTTGATGGGAATAGTTAAGGTTTTGAGGGGGTTTTAGGGAAATAGAAGCAATGAATTTCCCAAGGAACAGAGGATTGTTGAGAAGGCCGGTTATGAGCATTTGGGTGTGGATTTGCTTAATTTGATTGAGAGAGTTGCATATTTCTAGGAATTCTATCACTTTTGGGTTTTGTTGGGAAATGATAGATGTTAGTGACGGCATTTTTCAGAGAGGAGAAGAGGAGGAAATGCATTTTATTTGCCAGCCCCTGCATTGAGCTTGTTTGCTCGTTTTCTACTTGCTGCTGCTGTAGCTAATCGGGACGCCGATTGCGTCCTATCCGGGCAGGACTCTGTGGGGGCCCACCGTGATGTAAGTGTTTTATCTACGCCGCTCAACGCTTTTTTCAGATAATTTTTAACATGCGAAATAAAAAATTAGGCAGGTCCAAGGCTTAAGTGGACCACACCAAAGGAACCTACACTGATAATGACAGCCACCGTTGAAACCTTTCTAAGGGCCAATGTGATGTTTTTTTACCATACAACTTATTCATAACGTCATGCAGACGTGGATGAAGTGAAAACACAAATATCAGCTTCATCTGAAACTTCTCTGGCTCCCAAGAAGTTTTTAATGGTGGACGTTCAATCCCTACTTTGTGGTCCACTTAAGCTTTGGACCTGCCTCCTTTTTTCGTTTATATATTAAAATTATCTTTAAAAAAGCGTTGAACGGCGTGGATGAAACATTTACATCGGTTGATACTCTTGGTTCTTCAGTGCCTAACCAATGGACGCAGATCATGATGTACGAACTGTATCCACACGGTCCATCTATTTTGTGAGATTATTTTAAGGCATAAGCCCAAAAAAAAAAAAAAAAAGCAAATCTAAAGCTCAAGTGGACCCATTACATAAAACAGTGTGACGTCCACATTTGAAACCTTCCTAAGGTCCACCATGATGCTTATTTGAAATCCAATCTGTTCATAGGTTGGACCAAGGGAAAACACAAAAATCGGCTTTATCGAAAACTTATGTGACCTTAGGTGAGTTTTTAATGGTAGGCGTTCAATCTCTACCTGAGCTTTGGATCTGCCTCATAACCTAAATTGATATCTCAAAATGGATGGACGGTGTAGATACAACACATGCATCATGGTAAACCCTAAACCCTACCTAAGTCACCTCAGTAGGGAGATAGCTACGAAGCCGTTGGTCCCTAACCAATGGGCCATAAGCTAGGATTGACGGAACGTTTCAGGCAAAACCCGGGACTGTAACACCCCACCATCCTCCGTAGCCAAATTAAGCCTGGCAGCTGCATTCTTGTGATTGATATGGTGTTATCTCATGATTAAGAAGCTAGGGGCTTACATTTAATATGAATTGAATCTAAGTCACAATTATCATCAAATTGATACAAATTGAAATCTTCAATTGTATTTGGTAGATTATAATTAAAATGCACTGGAAATTTCTTTCTTTTAAAAAAAAATAAAATAAAAAGAAAATTAGGACTGTGGACCCTACCTTTTAGCCGGCTGGTTTTATGAAAGAAGACAAACCTTCTTTTGCAAGTTGGACCTCCACGTACGGGGAGCGATTTTGAGGACGAAAATACCCCTCGCTTTCGAAGACGAGCGCTGACGCTCCTCCAGCCAAGAGTTGTACGAACGGCTCAAAAGAGATCAAAGTTACATGGCCCCACAACTATGTATTTATTATATCCACAACGTTCATTCATATGTAGAGATCATTTCGGAGCATTATCCAAAAAAAAAAAAATCATATCCAAATCAAATGGACCACACCACAAAGAGCAGCAGGAAAACTGATTTTTACCATTCAAAATTTTGTAGGGCCCACCACTTGATAGTTAAATCTGTCTTATTTTATGTCTCAAGCTTAATATGAGCTCGCCAAATCGATGGACGGTTTGGATATAACACAAACCTCATAATGGGACCCACAAAAGGCGGTGAGATTACAACAGCAAAAAAAAAAAAATTTTAATTTTAAAAAAAATGTATAGCTACGGATTATAACCGTAGCCATATCCATAGCCTATAAAATCGGCGAGGCAAACTAGAAAACGGCGGGGCAAACTAGAAAACGGCAGGGCAAAAACGGCGGGGCAAACTAGAAAAACGGCGGGGCAAACTAGAAAATCGGCGGGACAAACTAGAAAACGGCGGGGCAAGCATGAAAAACGGCGGGGCAAACTAGAAAAACGGCGGGGCAAGCATAAAAAACAGCGAGGCAAGCACAAAAAACGGCGGGGCAAACTAGAAAAACGGCGAGGCAAGCATGAAAAACGGCGGGGCAAACTAGAAAATCAGCGGGGCAAGCATGAAAAACGGCGGGGCAAATTAGAAAATCGGCGGGGCAAGCATGAAAAACGGCGGGGCAAACTAGAAAATCGGCGGGGCAAGCATGAAAAACGGCTGGGCAAACTAGAAAATTGGCGGGGCAAGCATAAAAAACGGCTGGGCAAGCATGAAAAACGGCGGGACAAACTAGAAAATCGGCGGGGCAAGTATGAAAAACGGCGGGGCAAACTAGAAAATCGGCGGGGCAAGCATAAAAAACGGCGGGGCAAACTAGAAAATCGACGAGGCAAGCATGAAAAACCGCGGGGCAAACTAGAAAATGGCGGGAAAAAAATTCCATGTATCGTCGATATATCGACAATATATCGATATATCGATATATCGATATATTGGTGGGGCAAGCATGAAAATCGGCGGGGCAAAAAAAATTCCATGTATCGTCGATATATCGACAATATGTCGATATATCGATATATCGGCAGGGCAAGCATGAAAATCGGCGGGGCAAAAAAAAATCTATGTATCATCGATATATCGACATATGGTCGATAATATCGAATTAAGTCCTCATTTGTCCAGCGACTTAACCAAAAAATTCCATGTATCGTCGATATATCGACAATATGTCGATATATCGATATATCGGCGGGGCAAGCATGAAAATCGGCGGGGCAAAAAAAATTCCATGTATCGTCGATATATCGACATATTGTCGATATATCGATGCTTGATTTTGTCGATATATCGACATATGGTCGATAATATCGAATTAAGTCCTCATTTGTCCAGCGACTTAACCAAAAAATTCCATGTAACGTCGATATATCGACAATATGTTGATATATCGATGCTTTATTTTGTCGATATATCTACATATTGTCGATATATCGATGCAGCCTGTGTTTTTTTTTTCTTCTTCTTTTTTTATATATGTTGCGTTGCCTTTATGGGTCCCATCATGATGTCTGTGTTATATCCAAACCGTCCATCTATTTGGCGAGCTCATATTAAGGCTTGAGACGAAAAATAAGATAAATCTAACTATCAAGTGGACCACACTGTAAAATACAGTGGGGGATTGAATGTCTACCATTGAAACCCTTTTAGGGGTTACAGAAGTTTTGGATCATTATAAAATTTGTTTTTCCTCACTGTTTTTCTAGTTTGCCCCGCCGATATTTCACTTTGCCTCGTTGTTTTTATAGTTTGCCCCGCTAATATTTCAGCTTGACCCGCCGTTTTTCTAGTTTGCCCCGCTGATATTTCACTTTGCCTTGCTGTTTTTCTAGTTTGCCCAGCCGATATTTCACTTTGCCTCGCTGTTTTTCTAGTTTGCCCCGCTGATATTTCAGTTTGCCCCGCCGTTTTTCTAGGTTGCCCCGCTGATATTTCAGTTTGCCTCGCTATTTTTCTAGTTTGCCCCGCTATTTTTCTACTTTGCCCCGCTGGTTTTCTACCATTATACTAAGTAAACTTCGCTGGGCCCACATTGAATGTATGTAGTATATCCACTTCGTCCATCCGTTTTTCCAACTTATTTTTGCATGTTTAGCCCGAAATTGAAGCATATCAAAAGATCAATTGGATCATACCATGGGAAACAGTGGGGCATAATGATTTTCACACCGTTAAAACCATAGTGGGCCCAACAATGATGTTTATTTGTTATCCATAGAGAATCATTCTTAACGCAAGAAAATCATCCATGTCTGTAACAATGTAACACTAATTTAACACGATTTACAGAAAATAAAAGGATCGAAATTCGAAATGCTCACCGAATCGAACATGTGGGATATATTGCACTACTTGTCTGTTTTGTATCGCACTGGTGGGATACAAGATATATCGTGGGATATATCGACTAATATTGTCGATATTTAAAACATTGACTATAACCACATGCTTATAATATGCTTATGTCTGTAGATATTACCCTGGTTGAATTATTCACATCAGGCATGTCTAGGATTTGGCTGATCCAGAAGTGAAACATGTAGCGAGTTGGCAATGTGTTGCATTTTGAGCTGTAATGGAAGCAAGATTGATTGGGAGTAGTGTGTGATGAAGATGTGGGTCCCAAAAACCTAATTTACGAGTAGCCTGACCCATTCGGTTAGCCCAACTCTCGGAGTTGTATTTAGAGTTTTTATTTAATAGACATACATTTCATGTATGAATGGGCTTGATTTGTTGGAGTGTGTGTGTGTGTGTGTGTGTGTGTGTGTGTGTGTGTGTGTATATATAAAGGTTCTATGAGGATCTTTAATAGGATTGTAAGGGTCATTTTTTATTTTCTATTTTGGGAAGAAAAAAAATATGATTTATGATAAGATTTGTAATTCGATACAATTCAACCCCTACTACGATTTGCGATATGATAACGATTTTGACAACATTGGTCACATGACTCACATCACTTGCATTTGACTGTAATGATGATTTTGCTGCATTGTTTGTTTCCACAAATCATGCTTAAAATTGTGGTTTTATAGTGTGAAAATGTAAGGATTATATATAACTTTACCTCCATCCTTTGCAAGTGTAATTGACTCTCGATATACGAGCCACAATTTATGTTTAAACAAACACTTGAAAATGGTAATGATGGCTCCTTTGCATTTCATATGAAATTGAAAAATCAAACACGCATTGGGGAGAAAACGTTCTTTTGAAGAGGGAGAGTTTAAACAAAAATCGATTTTTCTAGTTTGCCCCGCTGATATTTCACTTTGCCTCGCTGTTTTTCTAGTTTGCCCTGCCATATTTCACTTTGCCTCGCTGTTTTTTTAGTTTGCCCCGCTGTTATTTCACTGTCTCGCTGTTTTTCTAGTTTGCCCCGCTGATATTTCAGCTTGACCCGCCGTTTTTCTAGTTTGCCTCGCTGTTTTTCTAGTTTGCCCCGCCGATATTTCACTTTGCCTCGCTGTTTTTCTAGTTTGTCCCGCCGATATTTCACTTTGCCTCGCTATTTTTTAGTTTGCCCCGCTGATATTTCAGTTTGCCCCGTCGTTTTTCTAGTTTGCCCCGCTGATATTTCAGTTTGCCCCGCTGATTTTTCAGTTTCTCCCGCCGTTTTTCTAGTTTGCCCCTCTGATATTTCAGTTTGCCCCGCCGTTTTTCTAGTTTGCCCCGCTGATATTTCACTTTGCCTCGCTATTTTTCTACCCTAAGTAAACTCCGCTGGACCCACATTGAATGTATGTAGTATATCCACTCCGTCCATCAGTTTTTTTGCGGTTTAGCCCGAAATTGAAGCATATCAAAAGATCAATTGGATCATACCATGGAAACAACGGGGCATAATTATTTTCACCGTTGAAACCATAGTGGACCCAACAGTGATTAATTTTTCTTATAAAATGTTTTTAAATCCATCGGTACAGGCAATGAAGAAGATGTCGTCATCTCTAAGCCATCATGTAGGTGTACACTGACATGGTGGTTTGACAAGGTGAAGGGTGGAGTGGAGAAGCACGATAGTCGCCTAAATCTGTTCAGGCAATCCCCTTTCGTGTTTTTATTACATGTTACATCCTTTAGTTTTGTAGCGGCCATATTTCAGCTACTTTTAGTCATATACAAAGGTGATTCAGTATTTGAGATCAAGGGGAGGCAATTGCAGTTTTCCGAGATGGATTTCGCCCTCATTACCAGTCTTAAGACTGGAGATCTTACTATACCCAAGAATCGTTGCACTACGAGTACACTAAGAGACAAATACTTCAAAGAACATCCAATATTTAAGAAGCACCTAATGGGCGTGTTTGAGAAATTAGTTGACACCAATAAGCATGATGACGTAGTGAAGGTTGCCCTACTTCTAGTTGTGGAGTGCTTTCTTAGGGGAACCAAACCGAAAACCAGGTGCAACATGGATTATATTCACCTGGTGGACTCGTTAGATGATTTCTATATGTATCCTTGAGGTAGTTTGGGATACATTACAATGTTGCAAGGAATCGAATCTGCCGTTGCTGTTGTCGCATCTGCCGTTGCCGCATCAAGTTTGGGGCCCTAATAGAATTGAATTGTGAGCTTTCAATTTAATCAAGATGAATGGGAAAGTTAATTGTTGCTCATGGTATTCATATGGGGAAATGACCCTCAAATTGTAGTTGTCCCTTATTTTGGAGCAAGCACCCCTCAAGGCTTTGCTTGGATAACAAGCCCCATGCTGGAAAATCAAACTGATCAAACTGGTAGACCTTCAATTCCCCACTCAATTTCATGCTTGCTCCGCTCAATTTCCAGTTTGCCACGCTCAATTCTTGTGAAAATCCTTTCAAAGAAAAAAGATTCCTAAATAATACACTTGAGAAAATAACAATTGGACATTTTTTAGCTAAGACATACGAGGAAACTTAGTATTTTACTAATATAGTGAGGAACTCATGTACTTGTTAATGAAATAACATGTTCATGTCCATCAATTGAATGACATGAAAAAATCAAGTGCCAAAATCAATGATATTGAGAAAGACTTGTGCATATTTAGAATTTTCAACAACATTCTCTAAAGACTTGTGCATGAAGCCTTCCTCCCTTGAGACTTTTCAATTCTTCTCTCATTAGTACTGACAAGTTAGCTTTCAAATACGATTCATCAAGAGGAATTCCTCAAAGAATCGTTAATATTTTTTCATTCTTTTTTGTTGTGAAGAGTAGTTTTATAGATTGATTAAATGCTCAATTGGTGCAAAACTTGCTAACTAAATGAA
Organism: Magnolia officinalis; assembly: GCA_021015155.1. NCBI lineage: Eukaryota > Viridiplantae > Streptophyta > Magnoliopsida > Magnoliales > Magnoliaceae > Magnolia > Magnolia officinalis. The sequence goes on from JAJHSJ010002348.1 coordinate 26,009, forward strand.
GCAATCTTTTTATGAAACAGATTTTTGTTGAGTTTGATCTTATTCCACTAGCAAGTATTTCCTTCGCAAAGGTTCATGTTGCTCACATGCATGATGGCAAAAAAGTTGTTGTAAAGGTAATTTTTTAGTGTTCTTCCATTTGCATAGGCAACTAAAGCTTCAAACTCTAGATTGAAAATCTCTATGACATAAATTTGGAACTTTTCATATTAAAGGTTACATTTTCTATGGTGTCCTAATGCTTTGTTTTTTTTTTTTTTTTATAATTAATTATTTATTTTTGCATCAAATGTGAAGAAGTAAGTTGATAAAGTAATAAAAAAAATTTTAAAAAAAAGTTGATAAAGTAATAGTACTTATGGGAAAATGAGATGAGAAAATAACTGTAGACCTATGGCTACGGATTATAACCGTAGCCTAATTGTCGATAATATCGACATATGAGAGATAATATCGAGCATAAGTCATCGATAATATCGAGATATGATAGATAGTATCGATAACTAAGACTGTGGACCTATTGCTACGGTCAGCGGGATCCTATCGCTACGGATTATAACCGTAGCCATAGCTTCGATATATCGAAAGCCTTTCGATATTATCGAAAAAGTTCAAAACTGTCCAGCGAGTTTGCCTAAAAATTCTGCAATTATGGATACACTATTGCTACGGATTATAACCGTAGCGATAACCGTAGCCAGATTGCCCAAGCATTAGTGCCATCGTCCGTGTTTTGTTTTTTTCTTTTTTGTTGTCTTGCTTTTGTGGGTCCCATCATGAGGTCTGTGTTATATCCAAACCGTCCATATATTTGGCTAGATCATATTAAGGCTTGAGACTAAAATTAAGATAGATCTAATTATCAAGTGGACCACACTGTAAAAGGCAGTGGGGAATTGAACGTCTACCATTGAAAACCTTTTAGGGGTTACAGAAATTTTGGATCATATGAAATTTGTTTTTCACTCTTCGTCCAAGTCTTTGTGACCCTATGAATGAACTTAGACAGGAGGATTTCTCACAAACATCACAGTGGGCCCCCTAAAGTTTTCTAATGGTTAACACTCATTCAACACTGTTTCCTGTAATGTAGTACACTTGAGATTTGGATATACCTTATTTTTCGTCTCATATCATAAAATGATGTGGAAAAATATTTGGACGGCATGGATGAAAAGCATACATCATGGTGGGACCCACAGACCACCGACCATCCGCCATTGGCTGGTGGCAGGGGGAGTACCCAATCCGTTTCCCTGAACGGAGGGGTATTTTCGTCCAAAAAATGGGTCTCCGCACGTGGAGGTCCTACTTGCAAAAGAAGGTTTGTCTTCTTTCATGAAACCGTCTGGCTGAAAGGTGGGGTCCACAGTACTAATTATCTCTAAAATAAAATTGCATTTAGTAGCTTAAATTACTGTAATAAGCCTATAGGAATATATTCTTTGGCCAAAAGTGAGGAAATTCCCTTGATTAGCTACAAACGTGAGAATCACAAATGAATGACTTGCCACCATTTTTTAACCATCCATTTATATGGCCAACATTTGAATAGTTTAAAGCATACTATTAATATATGTTAGTTGCTTGGTTTGTTTTTAATCATGCAGGTGTGCCAAAATCAATTATCATAAAATTGATACAAATTGAAATCTTCAATTATATTTAGTAGATTATAATTAAAATGCACTGGAATTTTTTTAAAAAATTGTATTTAATAGCTTAAATTGTTGTAATAAGCATATAGGAATATATTCTTTGGCCAAAAGTGAGGAAATTCCTTCGGATAAGCTACAAACGTGAGAATCACAAATGAATGACTTGCCACCATTTTTTAACCATCCATTTATATGGCCAACATTTGAATAGTTTAAAGCATACTATTAGTATATGTTGGCTGCTTGGTTTGTTTTCAATTATGCATGTGTCAAAATCGATATAACGGCTCGATATAAACCGATTCCAAAATGTTCTCTTCCTTAAATCTTCTTGGTAATGGTGAGTAACAGAAGGGTAAGAGATTGATTACAAATGATTATATGAGGGATATTTATAGTTGTTTTGAGTGGCATTTTAGTATTTTTAGAAAGTTTAGGGACTAAATAAGCATCCAAGGGTTATGATTAGTTAAGGACATGGGTGTGTTGTGTTGCATAATATGGTTGGTTGGATCAGATAGTAGGAAGCATAACTTTGGGCAAAACTAGGGGCATAGGGATCATTTTACCTCGAGTAGGCTTCCAAGACATAAGTTACTTTTTACCCTCCCCACTTAACATGTGAAAAAATTGCGGGATTCCACGTGGCGGGTGATACATCATGCAATGCCTTCCATGTGAATGGGTCTCAATCAAAACTGGGACCCAGATGAGGTGTCAATTCCTCTCTGGTCCCCTTCTTTCTACTTTATTGTAGTCCTCGAGTTAAATGGATTTGGGCTTGCTTTAGGCCTTGCATTGGGCTTGAACTTGGGCTTGGGTTTTGGCTTGATTTTAGGCCTTTGAGTGGGCTCAAATCAACTTATCAACCCTAGGCGGATGTGTCTATAGAATGACCTGAAGAGCCATAGCCCATAGGTAAAGGGTACTTGATAATGAGTGCATTTGGTATGATAATGGCTATAGCTTTAATGTTTTTGTTACCAAGAACTTTAAGAGTCCTTGTAAAAGCACAAAACCTAAGAAAGAAGAAACTCCATACATCCTTTATCCAAAGGTGAGGATGGTAGATCGTGGGTGGATCGGGCTAACATGTGCCTTTTTAGTGGCATGTGTGCTCTTGTTAAAGTATAGGGGAATATATTTGACTAGAGTCACCACTAGCTAGTTACTTTGCTTCCACAGTGGGCCAGACTCTGTAAAAACATTTGGAAAAAGGATCTGAAAGTTCTCTACCCTAACATATGTACATGAATTAGTTTTCAAAATAGATTATTCAACAATTTGCAAATTAACTTAGATTATTCAATAATCTGCATATTAAATATTGAGGGAATTATATCAAGATTAATACATTATTATAAATTGACATATGCAAGTGGATAGCCACGGACAGTTACCATAGAATGTAGTTATAATAAAGGGTCGATTGGATAATATAGATATTTAAAATTTGAATCGCTGCAACTATCCATTCAGAGATAGTTGTGGTGGTACGTTAATAGATATTACACCATCATCGATCGGCCGAGGTAACTGTGGCCAGTGGGGGAAGGTTGGTAGTGAACATTATGCAAAGGGACAGGAATGTGTGGGCTCGGTTAGGGCCCGTTTGGCGGGGTGGATTGGAAGGGATTGAATTGTATTAGGGTGGATGGCATAGATTTCTAGGTAATGATGGTGTTGTCAGTAGATTGTCTTTAGATCCATGGGATTGCTATATCACTGAATTGCTATATCCAGTCTGCTTGGCACCCCCGGCCAATCCTGGGATTAAACCTTCCCATTCCTTTCAATCCCTCTAACCAAACACGTTTCAGGTAAATTTGAATGGATTAGGGTGGATTGGATGGGATTTAAAGGTAATAATGGTGTTGTCAGTGGATTATCTTAAGATCCATGGGATTGGGATCAGATCACCGACTTGTTTGGCACGCCAGGCCAATCTCGGGATTTAACTTCCAATCCGACCGGCCAAACGGGCCCTTAAGGAATGAGATAGCCACTTGGATGTAAAATGAATCACGGCACTTACGTTACAACGGAAGATTTTTTTGAGGGGATGTAACAAATTTAAATTATTTGTTACCAAGTGTTACTTTTCTTTTCTTTTTTCCTATGCCATATTTCACTTTCGGCTACCTACCGGACGGATTTCATGTTCCTTTGTTTTGTTATTTTAGATACTAAGCCTGGTGGTACATAGCCATTATGTAGGTTTGTTTTACATTGTTGAAGGAGTATTATGTGTCATTAACTTGTTATTTGAGGATTCAGATCCTCTAGGTCAGGGCATCATATACTTCACATGCATTCTAATTGTTATTACATGTCATACAATATGATGCAGGTGTCTTATATTATTTCTCCAACATATCAATCTATACATGAATAAATATAGGTACGTTGTTTCAGCGTAATTGGAACTCCTAGACTACACCCACTAATTCTTTCTGGTGAAGATGTGTTAGAAAATACCTGTTTTCTTGTAGTGGAAGGTGTGTTAGAAAATTTATCTTGCTGGTCCCCTTGTCTTCACCTACCATTGCAAGCCGACGTTTGCAGCTGGACTCATACGACAATGGGGACAATGCTGCAAATCATAATTAGTCCCAAGACACTTGGATTGGGAATCAGTAGCTCGTTTAGATGTAATATTCTAAAAAATTTGTGCTCCTGTATATACATAGGTGGTTAAACATATGTACATCCTAATTTGAAATCATATATATATATATATATATATATATATATATATATTATATATATATATATATATATATATATATATTGACACTTTGGCTTTTTCCTCATATACACAATAAAACTTTTCAAGACCCTATATACATTTGTATACTTGGTCGCTCGCCAATCCAACCATTGAAACAGCTATTCATCATCTTGTGAAATACATCTGACCATTCACTTCACCATCGGGCCACCTGATCATAGTAAACCAACTATTGGATAATATCCGCTCATGTGCTTGCCCACTTATAAATCTAATATATCCATATTATCTTCTACTTATGTATAAAATTATCTATCTAGACTCCCGTGTAATAAACCGGTTCTCATATACATACACAGACATACCATTTTATTCATCTCGTGCTTACCCACTTCATCCGTCGAATCCTTTTTTCGTACCAAGTTAAACTATTCCACCATGGATCTCAATCTGACCATTCATTTAAAAATCCAAATATACATCAACTCCATAATACCTCGAAGAGTCCCTTGAACCACTCATGTTGCACTCTGAAGACCATCTAACCGTTCGTTGCGGAATAAATTATTTTTAATCTTTCATTCTAAATAACTACTTATAACTGTCCCTTCGCCTGTCCAAACTATCTCTTAGGTAAATCATCATTGTCAGCCCTAACCCTTACTTAATACCAGACCCACCATCATCAACCCATGGAAGTTTCAATGGTCGACGTTCAACCCCACTATTTCTCATCTTACAGCCCACCTAAAACTTCAAATCTTCCTCATTTTCACTACCGCAGCCCATCATGATCGGCTAAAACTAATGACCGAAGTGCATCCAAACTAATGTGGGCCCCACCATGATGTTTGTTGAACATCAACACCGTGCCTTTGATGGTCCCCTTTAGGTTATGGGATATCACAAAAATCAGTGGTATAGGGAACTCAGGTGGGCCAGACCATCTAAAAGCATATGAAGACATGCCTAAAAGATATAAAAGCACTTGGTGGGCCCACCGAGTTTGGATGCGGTTGAAACGTGGTCTGACCACTCATCCAAGTGGGACACACACAATGGATGGTCCAAATTTGTGAACCACGTCTCAGTGGGCCCAATAAATGATTGTGAATGTTTTAATGGGAGGGTAACCCCCTCAACTGTTGTATGAATGTGGCCATCATATATATATATATATATATATAGTTCATATGTAAAACTATATTGCATATACGACATATGCATTGGAGTGGCTCACATGATCCTACCCCTAGCATACCATGTATTGGAGGAAGTGATAGTAGCATTTTAGGCCTTTGGAAACACGTGAGGAGCATTGACTTCCATCACAAGACCACAATAGTTCCTTTAATCTGAAACATTGGTGCAACTCCAGAAGATGATAAGGCGAGCTTTTGTACGGGCTCATTTAAATATTAGGGCATGATTAAAGGGGCCACCTGAGTCTTTCTTTTGGCAAGTCTTCAACAAGAAAATTGTTAGAGTATCACTGGATCTTTTTTTTTTTTTTTTTTTTTTTGAAAGATGAAAGTATTATTGAAGAGGCGCCGAGATAGTGTGCAAAAGCTTACCACCCTTTCAAGCGAAAAAGCAAGATACAATCTTTCAAAGATGCATTACAAGAAGCTCATTCGGCTACATAAGATCTCACCCTACATATGACAAAACAAACATCATTCCCAATATTGTTGAAGCATCTCCCACTACTTTTCCCCCACACTATCCAAAGAGCGGCAAGAATCACCAATTGCCACTTCGCCCATGCTTGATTTGGAAGATAAACCCCATGGCCTACCTCCAAAACAAAAACAAAAAAACTCGACCAAAGCAGGCATTGACCATTTCACCTTGAAAGAAGAAAAAATAGAATCCCAAATCCCTTGAGTAAAGGGAAATGAGCAGATGACCAATTGTCTCATCATTGTACATAAAGTGCACATGTTCAGGGTCACCATGCCTCTTTTGCGTAGGTTGTTGATGGTCAAGCTCTCTTCCTCTCCACCAGCCATACAAAAGCCGCCACTTTCAGAGGAGCCCCGTAACATCACAACATTGCCTTCGGGGCACAACAGATGAGCAATTGGAACACAACCATCTTATGGAAGGAACCAACCAAGAAGTGACTCAAACTTTCCATTCATCACACCAAACTATCAAGCTTCCCGGTGGGTAGACTAACCAACTAAATTCTTTGAGTAAAACCAAATCTTTAATTTCTTATTAGGCAACACGGGGGCGACCACAGCCCTAAGGATCCACCACCTGACAAATAGTTCACAACCATATGTCCTCATCCACTATTACCTGGGCAAGACGTGGAAACTTGTTCATCAAGGAGGACTCCGACACCCAAACATCCTTCCAAAATTTAACTCGCTCTACATTCTATATTGAGAAGCCTATCCCTTCCATGAATTTTGCTTTCACGCTAAAGATTCCTCTCCACACTCCAGATGCTCTATACTAGAAGCATTTCTTATCCTTTAACCCCTCTCTTCACACCCATATTTGGAGGCAATGGATTTTCTCCAAAGAGAACCTTCCTCTATCCCAAACCGCCATCGCCACTTCCCTAGGAGAGTTAAGCTCATAATTTTCAAAACTCTTACATTCTTCCTCTCTTGACAATTACGATATTCTCGATGATGGTCGTAGGCCAGTGGGGCCCACTCGTGAGCAATCACTAGTGGGTGGGTCCCATTTGGTTTGACTCTTTCCGCTGCGTATTTTCCATTCAGTTGAAAATTCAAATTCATATTTGAATTTGATTTTGGTTAGGAGGTTGGGAAAAGACCGGATATTCTGGTCTTATCCCATCTCCTTCTTATCCTATAAAAAGGAATACGCCCTCTCTCGTAAAGTACATAAGAAACATAGAGGGTATACAATCAGAGATAGTGCGCAGCATAATCTGTCCATGTTAAGCTTGTCCTTGAGACGATCTGATCCATAGATCGCTATCCGGGACCACTATATACCGTAGGATCAGAGGTGTGAATAGTTCAATCTGCTCCTGTAGTAGATAGACGGGCCATTAGAGCATCAATCTACAGCTTTGTGAAGGTCCCAATTATCGTGTAGACCGTCAGATCTTGGGGGCTCACCTTCCGCAATTCCCTGCAGATTACACATGTTAATGGCTAATCTGTAGATTACACAAATTCCCACTTTACATATGTTGGCAAACTACAACTTGACTGTCACATGTACATTTGTTGAATAATGGTACACATGTACAAATCACGTAATTAGTTAACATACATGTGTTGGATGAAGTCCATGTGTAGTAACTATGCTTTAGTTTTGCTAATTCCACATTAATAGATTTGCTAATTCCACATTAATAGATTTGTTGAAAGATGAATGTAGATATTTGTTGAATTAATGTTTCCTTTATTATAACTTCTTCACCGTTGATCTAAAACTCATTAGTGATCGAAACGATTATCAACCATGATGATCACTGTTGATGAAAGGATCCATCATCAACAATGATCATTAATGGTAATGATCGGATCTATCACTAATGGTCATGATCATAAGTGAAGATAGTACTCAATTGATATCTTAGCACTTTATTTTTCCTTTCTGATGATGATGTTTATATGAGTGAAATAATTAGGCTTGATATGTTTAGATCTAAGCCCTCCTTATTTTTCATTTGAACACAAAGAAAACTTAGTGCTAGAATCCTCCCTAAAGCTAAAGGTTGTGCATAACCTGAGTGGGAGTTAAATGTCTTCCACCAAATGATGTATGCAACCAAATAATGGAAGGTTGCATGTTATGCAATTATAGTTTTATAAAAGTATCAATTTCATCTTAATTTGAGAACTTGATTGTTCTACACCGCCCATTCGGGTATGTGGACTTTCAGATCTCGTTAAGATGTGTTGGCTACTTTTATATTATTAAAATTTGTTTAACACGTAGAAATGCTGATGATTAGTGTCAATACCTTAGATCTTAGCTAAGTAGTGATACTCATGCAATGTAGAGATGGCCACCAAAGCGTTAATCGCTGAACAACTGAAAGGACAACATTTCGACGGCAACAACTACGAAGACTGGTCCCGCGCGGTGCGATGCCTTCTGGACGAGGACGACATATCGCACACACTGGATGGAGCTCAAGAGGAACCCATCTTGGCTGAAAACGGAAATTACAAGAACACAGGGTTGCGATGACTCGCTACAACAAGTGGCGAAAACAAAATCGTTCAGCCCGAAATGTCCTTCTTAGCACCATGCACAAAGAACTCATACCTACGTATGAAGTGTATGAAACCGCTAAGGGAATCTGGGAAGCACTGACAGATGCCTATGCGCAAAAGTCAGATGTAAAAGTTAGGGCAATGGAATTGGAATTCCAGGAGTATAGGATGCCCGTCGGCTGCCCCATCAAAGATCATATCCGTAAGATGGAGCAAATGATAGGTGCCCTTAGGAATGTTGGGTGTAAATTGACTGAAAATCAGAAGATTATAGCCATGCACCGTTCCTTGCCTGAATCTTGGGCCCAAATTAAAAGAATTCTGAACCATACTGATTCAATCACAACGTTCAGAGACTTTTGTGGCCACTTGGTACGTGAGGTTGAAATGAATGCTATTCAGCCAGGTTCGGCTAAGGCCTTTGTAGCAGAGACCCATAAGCGGAAAGCTAATAATAAAAGGTCTAAAGCTCGCAAGAAGGCGAAGAAGAATAACCAAGAACAGAAGACCACAACAACTGTTCCAAATCTCAAGAAGGGGAACGGAAAGAAAAAGCAGAAAAAGACAAATGTAGTCTGCTTTGTCTGTGAAATTCCGGCCATTATGCTCGACAGTGCGCCCATAAAAAGACGGTAATTTCTCAGTCACTAAATACTTTGTTGTAGGCGTTTGTTCTGAAATCCTTTCCGTTGATACTATATCTAACGAGTGGATTTTGGATTCAGGCGCAACAAAGCACGTGACAAGTAGTCGTCGAGGACTCGAGGAATTCCGACATGTAGCCAAGGGGAGTTACAAGCTGTACATGGGCAATAACGCTGTTGAAGACGTACAAGGGATTGGCGTTTTCCATCTTCGTACGCGCATAGGGCGAACAATAATACTCCGTGATATTCTATATGCACCGGGGATGCGTCGGAATTTAATTTCTGTTTCTAGGTTATTAGCTGATGGTTTTGATATTCGATTTTCCGGGACAAGAGTTTCTTTGAGACAGAATAACCTCATCTTTGCATGGGGTAATTTAATTTCAGATTTATTTATTTAGACGTAGAATGTGATAATGCACCTCTGCTTTGTCTGCTATGTCGAATGAAACTGTAGTATCTGAATCTCAAAAATGGCACGCGAGGTTAAGTCACATCGGAAAGGATCGTATGACAAGACTAGTACGTTCTGGTCTGTTAGACTCCTTATCCAAAGTTGATTTGCCATTTTGTGAACATTGTGTGTCCGGGAAGACTTCGAAGAAACCATTTCCCAAAGCGGCTAGGTCAAAGGGCACACTAGAGATAATCCATTCAGATATCTGTGGACCCTTTAATGTACATGCCAGAAACGGATGTCAATACTTTGTCACTTTCATTGACGATTACTCGCGTTATGGATATGTGTATCTCATCTCACACAAATCTGAGGCTTTTGATTGTTTTCTTAAATATAAAGCTGAGGTGGAAAATCAACTTGAGAAAAAGATTAAAATCCTTCGATCTGATAGAGGTGGCGAGTATACGTCTGAAATGTTTAAATCATATTGCGAAAATGTTGGCATTGTTCGGCAGTACACAATGGCTTACACACCACAGCAAAATGGTGTTGCAGAGAGAAGGAATAGGACATTATTGGACATGGTTAGATCGATGATGGCTCAAGCCAATCTCTCTACCACATTCTGGGGAGACGCACTGTTAACAGCCGTCTACGTCCTAAATAGAGTCCCTTCCAAATCTATTCCTAAGACTCCATATGAGATGTGGTCTGGGAGAACTCCTTCTCTAGCCAACCTACGCCCTTGGGGATCTTTGGGATATGTTTTGCTACCTACTCCGCATAGAGGTAAACTTGATAGTAAAACCATTGAATGCGTGTTCATTAGGTACCCTATGCATTCAAAGGGATACGTTCTAGTTTATGAGGACCATGGACGATGGATTGAGATAGAATCCCGAGACGTGACCTTCGTTGAAGATAGATACCCAAGCCGAATTAAGCAAAAGGTTCCAATCCAACTTTTTGAAATACCCGATGTATCTCAGGAGAGTGGGAATTCTGCTTCACAAGACGATGATACTCCTATAGTTCATCAGGACAGTGGGAGGACATCTCAGCAGGCTCCTGAGTTACGTCGAAGCGAAAGAGGATTGATTCCCCGAAGATACTTCGATATTGAGGGGCAAACATTCTCTTGTGTTGCAGTTGATGATGATGAACCTGATTCGTATCAGGATGCATTATTATCTTCTAACTCGGCCGATTGGGTGAATGCTATGGACGAAGAGATCGCTTCCATGGAGAAAATAAAGTCTGGGAACTTGTTGATCTGCCTTCCAATCGCAAAGCGATTGGTAACAAATGGGTACTTAAAATCAAAAGAAAGGCAGATGGTACAGTGGACAAGTATAAAGCACGATTAGTTGCTAAAGGTTTTACACAAAAGAAGGCGTTGATTACGAGGAGACCTTTTCACCTGTTGCAAAGTTTTCCTCAATCCGCATGATCTTGTCCATTGTCGCAAGTTTAGACTTAGAGTTATATCAGATGGATGTAAAGACCGCATTCTTAAATGGTGACTTGGATGAAGAGATATACATGCAACAGCCCATGGGTTATGTGGACAAAAAGTATCCAAAGAAAGTCTGCAAATTGTTGAAATCTATCTATGGGCTGAAGCAATCTTCAAGACAGTGGTACATGAGGTTCCACTTGGCCATCACCACTTTTGGATTCACAATGAGTGAAGAAGATCATTGTGTATACATGAAACGGTCTGGAAGATCTTTTCTGATACTATCTCTATATGTAGACGATATCCTGTTAGCTGGTAATGATATGCAATTATTGACATTGACTAAAGATTGGCTATTCTCGAACTTTGAGATGAAAGACCTCGGTGAAGCCAATTTTATCCTTGGGGTAAAAATCATCAGGGATCGCCCAAAGAATTTTTTAGGTTTGTCTCAAGCAACCTATATACAAAAGATCTTAGAGCGGTTCAGGATGGAAAATTCAAAAGCTGTTGAAACCCCTATGGATAAAGCTACCAAGTTAGACAGGAAATCGTGTCCCCAGACTGAAGCCGAGAATTGACTATGTCCTCAGTACCTTATGCAAGCGCAGTAGGGAGCTTAATGTATGCTATGCTTTGCACCAGACCGGATATTAGCTATGCAGTTGGCATAGTCAGCCGTTATCAGAGTAACCCGGGACAGTCTCATTGGCAAGTCGTTAAACGTATATTCCGCTATCTCAGAGGAACAAAAGACCTAATGTTGTGTTATGAAGGCACAAGCCTCGAGCTCAAAGGATATTCTGATGCTGCTTGGGGTAATGATGCCGACGAGGGAAAGTCTACTTCAGGGTATGTATTCTTACTCGGAGGAGGAGCTATCTCATGGTCGAGTAAGAAACAGACATCCACAGCTCTTTCATCTATGGAGGCCGAGTACATTGCATGTTGTGCTGCAGTTCAGGAGTGTGTATGGGTTCGCAGATTTCTATTGAGTCTGGGTATTGTACCGAGTGTTCGTCAGCCTATATCGCTGAAGATAGACAATACTTCTGCTATTGACTTGGCAAAGGACCCTAAACACCACCAGAAATCTAAGCACATTGAGATCAAGTATCATTACGTCCGTGATCAAGTTAGAGACAAGAAGGTCGCCCTCAGCTACATTCCTACCAAGGAGATGATGGCTGATCCCATGACGAAACCTATAGCCAGAGATCTATTTCAGGTTCACGTCAGGCAGATGGGATTGAGGAAAGCTTGACTGATGTACTTGTTTTGTAAAACCTTTGATCTTTCATGAATAATACATTCCATTTATTCAGTATTGAACACTAATATAACTAGGTATGAAGATCATCAGCATTTACCTTGAGATCATGTAGGATTTCTATTTTTGTCGGCAGGCCGGTCACCCACTCGCACGGGTTGACCAACCTTGAATGTACGAGAGAGGTACATTTGGGGTCATGTTTATACATTGAGGTATGAACTTCCCTTTATTGTGAATAATAAAGGATGAGGATATGAGTGAGTCGTATCCGCCTACAATCCTATAAATATTTGTAGATGAGACTGATAAAGTCGAATAACATAATCGCACCATTCCTTTACATACGATCAATGTTATGGCCTGAAATTAAAGCCAGGTTATGAGGTTATGAGATGAGTCATACCTTATGTAGAATAACCTGCGTACTGTAGACCCGACTTACACCTAGTATTGTCTACTTTACGACGTGGGATGTAGCCACGTGCTGGGACCTATTACCTACTGATTGCTTTGATTCGATCTAATCATTGTAATGTGCGAGTAGCCAGTCCCGTAAGTGACTCTTTGTGTCCTTAACTACCCTCCTCTTGTGTATATGAGGAAGAGATTGAGTGTCGCTACTTTAGTGTACAATGATGAAAGGTCCTTGATTGACCAGACTCGGTTACGCTAGGAAAGCGGCTTGATTAATTCTAAATTACACATCTGCGTGGGGAAGATCCCGTGACAGCTACACCAAGTTTCTAGAACTATTAATACGCACTTGAAGACTTATCCACCGGCAGTATCGAGTTGTTTTTATTAGACTTTTTGCAAACAATATTTTTCTTAAAAAGCACATATATATATATAAGTATTGCTTTGAATTGGTTTTAGTCGAAATTTGTGAAAAATCAGGTTTTCAGAATAACTCGATAAGTTGGATAAGTGCGTATGTTGGCCGAGTACTCCAGATCGGGAGTTAACTCTATCCGGTGTGGTCATGCGGACTAGGACAGGCATTACAAAGCTTGGGTTATTGAGTACTAGTTAGGTGGTCACTTAGTACTTAAGCACCTGTGAGAAGATTATGGTGATCCAGCTGGTCCCACGCCTCTGATTCTTTTGATCGTGATGTTTGGTTTTTGATTGTTATAAGGCAAGTTAGTTGGACAGATTTATGTGCCTATCCCACAATGTGATTGAGTGGGAGATGATGGTCGTAGGCCAGTGGGGCCCACTCGTGAGCAATCACTAGTGGGTGGGTCCCATTTGGTTTGACTCTTTCCGCTGCGTATTTTCCATTCAGTTGAAAATTCAAATTCATATTTGAATTTGATTTTGGTTAGGAGGTTGGGAAAAGACCGGATATTCTGGTCTCATCCCATCTCCTTCTTATCCTATAAAAAGGAATACGCCCTCTCTCGTAAAGTACATAAGAAACATAGAGGGTATACAATCAGAGATAGTGCGCAGCATAATCTGTCCATGTTAAGCTTGTCCTTGAGACGATCTGATCCATAGATCGCTATCCGGGACCACTATATACCGTAGGATCAGAGGTGTGAATAGTTCAATCTGCTCCTGTAGTAGATAGACGGGCCATTAGAGCATCAATCTACAGCTTTGTGAAGGTCCCAATTATCGTGTAGACCGTCAGATCTTGGGGGCTCACCTTCCGCAATTCCCTACACTCGAGTTAGTCTTTTTTTCATCCTCCTATAGCTCAGAACTTTCTTCCTTGATATCTAATTCCTAAATGCTTCCCATTTCCATCTCCTACTCCCCAACACACCACTTTCTTCCAGCTATTGATTTTACTTTTGAGCATACACATTAAATGGACTGTTGGGGCCATTTAATTTCTTCCCTCTTAGATGATTAGGATATTCTTGAGTTAGCTTACTTTTTTCATCCCTCCAATAGTATATAACTTTCTTCCTTGATAAAATACCCCGAATTACTACCCTTAAACTGAGGGAGTGTTGAGCCCTAGAAATTACTCTACCATTTGCCCTTGGAGATGGCCTCTGAGGATTCAACCCTAATATTAAACACCCTATTATTGGGCTCTCTCCGGATTGACCATTACATAGTCACCAGCTGCAGGCCCCACAATATCTTCTTCCTTTTCCCTCAGCCTCCCATTTCCAAAACTAGAACAATTTTACCAAGCATCCCGACATGACCCACCTAATAACAAAATAAAGCTAAGAAACTGTACAAATTGAAGATGCAAAGTTCCGCTGGATAAAACGATTGAGTTACTGATTCTACGCACATCCGCACATCCATTTATAATCATCATATTCCGCCTCTAGATATGGTTGATGCCAATTAAAATTTTCACTAAAAAAGAGCAAGAAACTTAAGACAAGGTCAAAATGGTGGCGTTATGGAAGGGATCAAACTGCTTCACAATACAATATGCGATCCCTAAATACCATAGAGAAATTTGAAAGGAGTATTTTCATTCATCAAGCTGAAAAGAGATGGGGCACCTCTCAGTTTTAATTGGTCAAATTTCCCAATATCCATTGAGATACCAACCTTTTTGGCTGATAAATCCTATTTGGCTTGGATACAATTATGGGTTTTAGGTTCATTAATGTAGTTATCAGACTCTGCTTGACCCCATGAGTTTCACAACACAGAGATAAACTAAGTTACCTAAATTGCAAAACCCCCCTATGTTTTTCATTTTGAATCACGTGATCCTGATTATGAATCATTTGTTATTTTGGTTTTTAGGAAGCTGTTTATTGTGTACCCATTCCCATACCATAAAATGGAGACCCACAATCCAAGTAGTGTTTGACATGACTGCACATGGAATATTTTAGTATATTTTACTATAAAATATTTCTTAGGAATTTCTATTATTCTTAAACACAATTTTTTAAGTTTAAATAGTTTGTTTGTTTGTTTGTTTGTTTTTTAAACATGATATTTGAGCACAGATGAGCCATATTCGAACAAGAATCAACAGAAAACCATGTTGAGTCATACCCAACACAGGTATTCCAAGGGATTGGAGGACCAGGGTATTATTGCAAAAACCTCCAGTGGCAAATATTGGCTGTAACGCCCAATGCCCCATCTGTAAAAGGTTTTGGATTCTCTGTACAACACTTGCCTTTTAATTTCTTTTCTTCGAGGGGGCACCAGAAAAGTTCACTCAAGACAGAGATGCCCATGTCCATGTTTTAAATACTTAACATGGACTTCAATGCGTGCTGAGACATTGTGTTTCGATGCATGGATAGAAGGATCCATGGATGGTCAAATTCTGTGTTTGGATGGCATCCCTTAGAAGTCCCTTTTTCCAACGAGTGAACTGCAGAAACATATACTGCCATACAACATGCACGTGTGCAGGGTCCAGGCCCTGTAATAATTTTATCCTAATGGATGGTCAAATCCTGTGTTTGGATGGCATCCCTTAGAAGTCCCTTTTTCCAACGAGTGTACTGCAGAAACATATACTGCCATACAACATGCACGTGTGCAGGGTCCAGGCCCTGTAACAATTTTATCGTAGAATGAGAAACGATCGCTCATTGAATCAGGTGTGGTAAATCCTGGTAACTGGGGGTGGGGATCTATGTTGGGCAGTCCTGATCATCATAGCATTTACAATTCATCCATAATTCAATAAATCACAAATTTTATATTTCACCTTATGCCATCCACAAGTAGACTACATCATCATTAGAGGCACCCATGCAGTGAGAGCAGATTCGACCTAAGCTGACAATAGAACTAAGTTTTCTCTGATGGTATTGATTGAAAACTAATTCCTTGCCCGCTATTCCAAAATGTCCAAACATTACCACTCATCCAGACCTCACACTGCATGGATGGACCATGCCCCAAAAAATCCTACAAGTGAAGTCTAACCTTTCAATTTGCAGCCTGCAAACATAATTCGATTGCAAAGAGGCCCAAGATCAATGCCAAGGTTCTTGCAATCTGGGTGATTTTTAGCACATGGTCCAACCATAGTGGGGTCCAATGGAACAGTGATATGCAACGCTGGATCACTAAACAATTGGACCTGCACGTAGAAACTGAGGAAGATATTTTATGTGGTTAACCTTTCTAACCTACAATTTTATAAAAAATTGCCAAACTGTGATGATTTCATTTTCAATCTCAGAAACATCCTTTTGGGTAGACTGTATGAGCAAATTTACAATTTATTGGAATAGATTCCAGAAAACTTACTAACATCAGGTCTTCCTCAAAAGTTATACAAAACAAAGGACAAGGACTTTTATTATACATCCCCTCGGGTCTCAGCCTGCACAGTTGCCTGACCATTGGCAACCACCATTTCTTCAACATCAGTGTGGTCCATCCTTTCATCATTGTTATCAACGGCCAACTCACCACCATTTTCTGTAATATGCGTCCCTTCAGTATTATCAATTGTTGGTTTTGGAACTCCTCTTACCGGAGTGACCGCTAATAGCCTGCTAAGTCCATCAAATATATTCTTCGATTCGGTAATCAACGCTGCCCCACCAGGATAACGACGTCCAAAGCAAGTCGCGCAATGAGGAAAAGCAACCTACAGGCAGCGTTATCCATGATAATGACGATCTTCTTACCTAAACTAGTATAATAGATGGGTCTAGACGAAGGGGATAGCTCATCACCATTTTCGAAAGGCAGCAACTCAGCCACCATACAAGTGGCATAGATGCAAGGGAATCACGATAATTTCAAATAAACCCATCATGTACAGAGCATAGCAAAAAATGACACTGAATGAATGATTGTAACCATCCAATTGATGGCAATCAAATGAAAACATGTGAAGATGGTCAACAGTCCAGATTCAATGAGCGAATCAAATGTGAAGATAGTCCTATACTGCCATAAGCAGAATTTGGATGGTCCATATATATGTACATGTGTCAAATGGAAGGTGGATGAGCCATGGAAATTTTGAAAATGGTGGTAAACTAATGCTGTAGTCTGGGCCTAGGCATACGTACTGGCAAGGAAAATCATCCATCCTCACCTCAATGAATGCTCGACAGAGTGAGATAAAAAGTGTAGACTCATTCTCTCGGAGCACCCTAGTCGAATTGTACCTCATCAGAGTCTCCGACACAGCTCGCAATCCCTTGACAACTTCTTGAGCCAGAATGTGCTTTAAGCTTACAGGTACACAGGGCTGTAGTTCATTCATAGCTGCCAATACACCTGCAAATGGGAGAGAATAATGGGGAAGGAAACAGGCAAAAAATCAGGGCATGGCCAACTTCAATACCCATCTTTACCATACAAAAAATATGCATAGCTCAGGATACATGTCTTTTCAGGGACAAACATAGTGCAATATGCTGCAGTTGAGTATACACTTGATGTTTCTTAAATCAACTACAGTACTGTGCAATGAACTTCCCAAAGTCATTTCTGGTGGATGCTTCATTTTGCCAACTCGAAATCTAGGGATGTTACATAAGAAAACCCCATTCCACTGTGCGATCTGGATTATGGGCCATGTGCGATCCAGATTGCTAGATTTAGGACGTGTTTGGTAGCAGCTTCTCTTTCAAAATAGAAGCCATTCTACACTTTAAAATAGCTTGTATTTTGTAAGAGAAGCCGCCAGACCTAGAAGTAGCTTCCGGTGGTGTTACTGAACGCATCCTTAGGGACCCAAAATTATGTTTCTATATTCTTATTACTGATTAAGTTAATGCAAATTTACGATGTACAGATTTATTCTTTTATTTATTTGGTTATAATATCAGACTAAGCATGTGGGGTCCACTAAATAATGAATTTAGAAATGTATTGCATGTGGCCCACCACGTGAAAGAGGAATTTAGATATGAATATCAAATAGCTTCTTAGCATACCATCATGTGGGCGATATATATATATATATATATATATATATAGACAGGTGGTGGGCCCTACCAATTTACCCAAATGGGCCATGCTTTCTGACATAAGCCCAACCCAAAACCCAATAAATTGAACCCAAGCCAATCTTTTAAGCGGATCAGGTTGGTAGGCCCTCAGGTCAATGCGGCCCATTGCTAGCCCTACCCAGAAACACTTGTAAAGCAACCCAAAACAAGAAAACATATTCAGTCACCAACTTACCATTAACAAACAGCCCATAGGTGATGCTCCATCAAATAAGAAGGTGGGGTCACGTCATCCTGACTTTCATCAGTTGTACCATTTGAAGTGAAGCCAACTGCTGGTAATGGAACCCAACGATGTGAATCCAAGACAAGCTGACAAATGGCAACAATATATATACATCATCAATAGTTAACAATGAAGTGAACAAGTTTTCTCCCAAAATGGAGACTACGTAATGCGAGAAGTACTGAAATTTTCATGCAAAGTAATGTGGTCTCCAAAGAATCTCAATGATAATGAACTGGCAACCAAGTTCATAAGCAGTGTCACAATCCAAAGCAAAACTAATGCCACTTGCCTGCATACCCGAAAATTCTCAACTGCTGTATTCATATTCTTAGAGAATAAGTCAAGTACTGTGCTGAGTGGTGATCAAATAAAGTTAGACGAAAAGTTGAATACATCAGCGGTATTTGCAGTTTACTTACAGAGAAAAGATATGCTTACTCTTCAAAAAGAGGTGGAAGCAAGCCTCTGACGTCCAGTCCGACCCATCCAAGACCCATGGCACAATACTGAAAGCACCCAGAATAACTTGAGTTAACTAGGCTATCATTGTAACAACACTAAAACCAACTCATAACAAACAGGATCAGGGTCATATGTATCAGTATGAACAGGCTACAACTGAGTTTATTGGCAAGATTTGATAGGTAAAGCAAATGTTACTGAAAATTGCCCTTGTATTTGTACTTTTAAAAAAAAGGCAATAAGGCCACCAAGAATCCAATCTGATGCACACCATGGTTTCGGAATACGGTTAGGATACAGCTGTGTTTGTGGCCCCCATTATGCGAGAGAGAGAGCTATATTCATGCCAATGCGGGTAGATATGACCATGAAGAATCAATTTTAACTTTTTCGACCTTTTTTTCTATAGTTTTTCCACCCCTTTCTTCATTTCAACCATGGAGGAAGCTTCGATGAAGAAGCCGACTGAACCATTTTGGGAAAATTATGAATTCTTTTCTTTTTCCATATTTTTGTCATTTTTGAATATAATGGCCCTAATCTATCGATCATGCTTGATTTATGTACGATTAGGGCCTATTCAAGTCAAGCCGACAAACAACATTGTTATCAAAGAATGGTCGATATACCATTGAACATGTTAAAAAATGACAAATTGTCAATAGCCAATTTAGGCAATGGTTTGAACAACCAAGAGAGAATGGCTATCTCGAAGCAGAAAATAATGGAAAAGGAAAAGAGAAGCTGGAAGCAAATGCTGGTGAAGAACGGGGTGGTTGGCACACTGTATCGAGGAAGAAGCTGGCATTTTGGGAATCAGGGCGAAGGAACACAACTCCATTGCCGGAATTCCCAACCCTTTTTTGTGGAAAGTTTCCTAGATGAGTGGTTGCCCATCAACTTTGAAAGGGTTTTTCGAAGTGCTAGGATTGTCATGGAGATTGTGATTCCGAGAGAGAGGACTCTAATACCTTGCGAGGTTTAGCTTTCGTACGCATGAGATCAAAGGACAAGGTTAAGAAGGCGGTGCAACTTTTGAATGGAGAGAGTTTCAGGGGCATCAAGCTTAAGGTGCAGAGAGCGTGGTACGGTCCAAAAAGGAAGAATAGAGAAGAAATTGGCAGAGATAAAAAAGGAACTTTAATGGCAAAGAGGTTAGACAGTTTGGTGAATAGAGGGAGAAAGTAGGGCAGGGGTCTCGAAAATGGGAGAAATGCATCCAATTAGTGAAAGGAAATCCTATAAGGAGGCGGTTTCAAAAATAGATGAAGGAGAAATCGAAAGCTTAAAGGCTATGCGTAATCCGAGAGGAAGGTGGGTATGGAGGGAATCGACGATTGAAGGCCTAGTTGTGAGAATCCACAACAAAGTACTAGAGGACTTGCTCAAGACATTTGAGTTTTGCAATGTAGTACTCATTTAGTCTAGGGTGGCATAATCAATGGTGGTGGAATGGTTAACAGGCAAATGCATGGGATTGTATGAAGAAGATATTGTGGCCAAAAGTATTCATTTGAACACGATGCTCATCTTGCTAGGAACTACAGATCACGTAGAAGCTATATTTTCAGCTTGCAAGATGAATTGAAAAGAATTGATGATAGATATTCAAAATGGAAACATAGTATAACACTGGTACCATATTTGGAATATAGCGCTCGAGTTATGGATCAACGACCTTTTCAAAGAGATAAGAGCTTGCATCAAGGTAATCACAGAGACAGATAAGCAAATGGACAACAGCAAAGAACTGCAGTTTAAGCGTTTAAAAATAATAATTAAAAAAAAAAAGTTAGTTTCGTTCCCAAATCACGTAACTTTAAGGGTTGACAATGCAAAAATCGTTACTACAGTGTTTCAAGAGCCAAGGGTTCAAGTTGTCGATGTTGGAGAAGAAGAAAGAGGATGGTCGATGGCGTCTCTGAACTTCGACGAAGGACTACCGATTCCGTGCTCCCACGTAAATCTAGATGCAGGAAAGAAGAGTTATCGAATGATGATTGGTTCTAATAAAGTTTTTTCAGCCAATAGTCCCTAGATGATGACAAGTGGAAATTCAATAGCTACAACAGTGACCATTGAGACACGTGCTGAGAAACTGATGGGAGATGTTGAAAAAGCAACTACGTTTCCCTCTCCTCTTGCAACACGCCAAACAATAGAGTTGGAAGCAATTAATGAGGAGATATTATCGGATACATTAAGAGCTAGGTCGAATATTGGTAATGTTACTCGGGCCTTTGAGTCAAAGCGCTCACGTGCAGTGCATGGCACTTTTCTTGTGTGTGAGGGCATCGATTTAAGGCTCGTCACGTGCAACAATTCCATTCCTTTAAAATTCTGTCAGGAGAGCTCCATCGCAAAAGAGGTAGGGTGTGTACAGGTCTCAGCTAAGTTTTTGCCACTGCTTTCGGAATCTCCATGCGAAGAGGAATCACGAAGAAATGCCATAGAATCTGTGAATTCGGGGATTGACGAAGTACTTTGTTCAAAGAGTTGCGAAGGTAGAGATGGGGATGTGTCAAAATATATGATTGTGTCTCAACCTGAGAAGACACAGTTGTTGGGGATTCTCGCGGATGTTGCAAGACTCCAATTGGTCCTAGTTGTGGCGGTGGAGAACTCTCCCTAGGTCTGGTGGGTCCCTCGCGTACCAATATCAAGTAACGAATGTGGCAAGGATCCCATCCTCTGAGGCAATAGGCTCTCAAAATGAGTCAATTTTGGTGCCTTCCAAGGAGAGGGCTTTCGAAATCTTATAACCATGTCCCCTTTAACTATCGATAGTCATTCAGGAGCTATGATCATGTCAAATAGGAGGTTGGAGGAATAGTTTCAAGTTTCTAAGATTCCAGAGCTGCATAAACTACAAAGTAGCGGGATTTCGATGGCCCAAGATATGAAAAGAATTAAAATGGAGACAATGGAGGTAACTCGCCTAGTGGGGATCAGTTTTGGCGATAGGCCCGAGGATTATGTCGCCTATTTCGAGTTTGTTGAAGCAAGAGAAGACGGTTAATTCCAAGGCATATTTAAACTTCTAACGGAGAAGTGTTGACAATGGTAGATAGTAACCCAATAGGAGGAAACAGAAGAGTACGCAGTACCAATGGGACCAGTTTGGGATCAATTTGGTGGTCAATGAAGATTATGACTTGGAACGTCAAGGGAATGGGTGTACTAAAAAAATAGGGTATATAAAAGATATTAGTAAAAGATATAAAATTCAGATAGAAGCTTTTCAAGAGACTAAATTGAAGGAAATTGATCAGAAGGTAGTAAATTCATTATGGTGGGGTCAGCAAAAAGATTAGGTAGCTGCAGATGCGGCAAGTGGCATCTTAGTTATTTGGAATTCAACTATTTAGAGGGAGGACAGGTGGAAGGGAGATCATTCATTGTCAGTGGTGCTAGAAGACGTCAAATCCGGTTTTACGTGGTTGCTTTCATCAATCTATGGGCCGCGTAAACCAAAATTTCGAGTTGACTTATGGGCAAAGTCGGATAGTTGTCGTAATGGATGGGATTTACCATGCGTTTTGGGCAGCCATTTCAATGTTGTTAGATTCCTTCTTGAGAAATCAAATGGGGGCCGAATATCCAGAAGCGTGAAAGATTTCTCGGAATGGATCACAAAAAAATGAGTTAATGGACCTATCAATGGGAGGAATTAAATATACATGGTCGAATGGGCAAGCATCGCCAACCAAGTCTAGGTTGGACAAATTTCTTACATCTACAGAATGGGCGGATAAGTTTCCGATGATTTATCACTCTAGTTTGCCTAGACCGTTTTCCGATCATTGTTAGTTCTGCTCGAGGTAGATGAGGAGAACTGGGGACCTAGGCCTTTCAAATTTGAGCTTGCATGGTAAGAGTTGAAGGATTCGTGGAGAAGGTTGTTGAGTGGTGGTCATCCTTTCATTTCAAGGGGGTGCAGGCTTTTCTCAGTTCAGTTCAAAACTTAAGTCATTGAAAAAGAAGATTTGTGAATTGAATAAAGAGCGCCTAAAAGGTCGGGAAGAGGAAGCATCCAACTTCCTTCGAGAAATCCAAAGGTTGGACTAAAAAAGAAGAGGCACCGGAATTGTCGGAAGAGGATAGGGCTTGGAAAGAAGTTTATAGTGCGAGATATAACGCTAAAATGAGAGAGGAAGAGATAAAATTGATATGATGGTTAAGGGCTATGAGGTTGAAGAAGGAGATAAAATATAAAGTTCTTTCATGCTATCGCTAAAACACGCACTAATAAGATCAAATCATTATTGGTGGAGGGTCAAAGGATAGAGGGGAAACCCAAGATTTGTGCTTCTATAGTTGATTTCTATAAAAGTCTCGTCTAAAGATTCCTAGCTTCGGTTGGTCTTGATAATATATTCTTTGATTCTATATCATCACAAGTGGCGGCCTCATTGGAAAAACCTTTCTTGGAGGAAAAAATCAAGAAAGCAATGGAAATTTAGGGTGGTGACAAAGCTCTAGGACAAGATGGCTTTACTTTGGATTTCTATCACATCTTTTGGGATTTGGTAAGAGGTGATGTGATGCATTTTATAAATGAATTTTACGATAGGGGCCACATTTATAGCATTAATTCCCAAAAAATGAGCCGAATGTCTAAAGGATTTTTTTATCAATCAGTTTGCTCGGTGGTCGATATAAGATATTGGCAAAGGTGTTGATAGTTCTTGGATAGCTACTAAATGCATTGACTCATGCAACAGAAAAGGAGATAAGGGCATTGTTTGTAAACTTGATTTTGAAAAGGCATATGATCATGTGTGAATTGGGCTTTCCTAGATTACATGTCGGGTAGGCTAGGGTATGGACCCAAATGGCGCGCTTGGATCCAAATGTGTTTGAGATCAGCTAAATTCTCAGTTTTGGTAAATGGCTCACCTAATGGGTTTTCCTCAACTTCTAGAGTGTTGCAGCCAGTGTATAAAATATCGGCGATATTATCGAAATATCGCCGATAATATCGGTGTCGCCGGCTATGCGACACCGAAACCCCGTTTTTTTCGATTCGCTCCCAAAAATCGCCGATAATCTCGCCGGATTATCGGTATTTTTCAAAATATCATCGATATTTCACTGTTCCCACCAACCACGGGTGGGAACTGTAGCCAACAACCTCCTTTGTCGATAAAGGAAAAGTTGTCGGCGAAAAATTGTAAAAAAAATTGAAAAATTACCTGTTTTTTCGCCCGGATCTGGAGGAAGAAGCGAATCCAAAGCCTTGAGTGCAGATCGGCAATATCCGGTAAGATTCAACCCCAAAAATTTTCTTTTTTCCGTCGAAAAATCCTGCAACTTCTCGAATCCGCTTGCGGGGCGAGATCTTGAGGGTTTTTTTTTTTCTTATTTGGAATCTGGGATGAGGGAGAGGGATTTTAGGTTGAAATTTTGGAGAAATCGATGGGATTTTGATGGAAATTTGAAATTTGAGAGGGATTTTCAGAATTTGGGGATCGGGCGGCGTAAATGGGGATCGGGTGGGCATAAATGGGATCGCGTACGTGGTTCCGTACGCTGTTAACGTACCAAGCACATTTTTTTAGGCCCACCTAGAATGTATCTGGTCAATCCATGCGGTCCATCCGTTTTTTCATCTTATTTTAGGCGTTGAGACCAAAATTTAAGCATACCCAAAGATCGAGTGGACCATACCATTCGAAACAGTTGGAATAATGATTTCCACTGTTAAACCTTTCTAGGGCCCACAGTGATGTTTATTTCTCATCCAACCTGTTCATAAGATCATACAGACATGGATGAATGGAAAACACAAATATCAGCTTGATTCAAAACTTCTGTGGCCCCCACGAAATTTTCAACGGTAGATTTCAATTCATACTGTTGACTAAGGTGTGGTCCAATTGAGGTTTGGATATACTTCATTTTTAGGATCATGACCTAAAATTATCTGCTAAAATGGATGGACGGAGTGGATAAAATACATAAATCACGGTGGACCCCACAGTTGAAACCTTCCTGGTGCTCAAGTGAGCCGTACTAAGGGAAAATGTGGTTTGGGAAATTCCAACCGTTGAAACCTTCCTAGTTCAACAGTGATGTTTAGATGCCATCCGTACCACTAATAACGTCATTACTGTTGAGATGAACTGAAAACAAAAATATTGGCATGAATCAAAACTTTTGTGGCCCCACAAATATTTCCCTGTGGACGTTTAATTATCACTTTTTAGGCTCAATTGAGCTTTAGATACGGTTCGTTTTTGGCATAATGTCATAAAATGAACTCACAAAACTGATGAACGGGGAGGATTTTTCACAAACATCACAGCGGGCCCCACCTGAGCTTGCAGCGCAGGAAAGAATCTTAGTCCTGCGCTGCATGGGGTGGAAAGGTTTCAAGGGTGGAAATCATTATTTCCACTGTTTCCTGTGGTATGGTCCACTTGAGACTTGTATAAGCTTCAATTTTGGGCTCAACGCCTAGAATGATATGAAAAAACGGATGGAAGGTGTGGATAAACCACATAAATTCACAGTGGGCCCAACTTAGAGCGTACTGAGTAACTCAGTAGCTGATCCGATTTCTGGATTGGCTACGGATAAAAGCCGTAGCCAAAGACACCCAGAACCAAGCTCAACTTGCAGACTGAGTGGAGATACCTCGTTTCAACACATGGCATCGATCCCAGTGGGATGGCTAACCCAAATGGCTACTAATGTGACGTCACCGAGCTATGTGGACCCAACCATGATGCGTGTATTGTATCCATACCATCCATTAATTTGGAGATATATTTTTATGTCATGAGAAAAAGAATGAGATAGATCTAAAGTTCAAGTGGACCCCACCATAGAAAACAGTGGGGACAGTGACGTCCAGCGTTCAAAACTTTTTAGGGGCCACTGAAGTTTCTGATCAAGCTGATATTTTTATTTTCACTTCATTTATCTCGATGTTAACTTATGAATGGGTTGGATCTCAAAAATACATCACATTTGAGTGATTTCTTTCGACAATGCATACTTTTTTGCCACCATTAAATGAAAACTTCTAATTTAATACATTCTTTTTTGCAAAATTTTCATTCCTGAATATGTAAATATGTGTATTTAGGCATGTCCTGAAGTTTCACTGAAAAATTCCACCATTTTCCCCATATTTCCCCCTTTTTCCTTGCATTTCCGGTTATCGACGATATTATCGGCGATAACGATATTATATCGTTATCTCCGGCCAACGAAACTTGTAGCGATACCGACAACTCGAACACTGGTTGCAGCAAGGTGATCCATTATCTCCATATTTATTTGTTTCAATTATGGAGGCTCTTAGCAAAATGTTAGAGAAAGGAGAAGACTTACAATTAGAGGAAGGTTTTGGGGTGGATAATACAAAATTAAAAATTTCTCATCTTTATTATGCTGATGACACATTGCTTTTTTGTAAGGCGGACAAGTTCAAAGTGCACAATCTTCGTTCAATAATTGTTGGTTTTGAAGCAGTTTTGAGTTTGAAGATGAACATCACTAAAGTGAGATTTTAGGGGTTCGTCTTTCAAATGAAGAAATTCGGTATTTTTCATGGATTTTCGACTATAGGGACTAGGGAGGGATCCTTTCCAACCACTTATCTTGGTCTTCTGATACATAACGGAAGACTAGCAAGGCATATGTGGGACAAAGTCATTGAGAAGTGTGAGAGCAAGATGTCCAAGTGGAAATCAAGGTGCCTTTCAATGGGCGGGAGAATGATTACGATAAAAGCGTCAATGTCGAACCTTCTGGTCTATTTTATGTCACTTTTCAAATGTCCAAAGTCGGTTTTAAATGTTCTGGAAAAGCTTAGGAGGGATTTTTTGTGGAAGGGATCGGAAGAAAAGCATAAGTTTCATCTTATGAAGTGGGACAAAGGAGGAACAAGTTTTAGGAAGTTAGATGAGATGAATTTAGCACTTCTTGGGAAATGAGTATGGTGATTTGGGATAGAAGGGGGATCTAGATGGAGAGAGTTGATAGCTATGAAGTATGGGATAGAAGATAGTGGGTGGTGGAACAAGTCCTTGTACCGTGCTTCCTTCTTGTGGAAGTCAATAACGTCCTTAAAAATAGGGTGTGGGAAGAGATAGGTTCACTTTGGGAGATGAGAAAAATATTCGATTTTGGGAGGATAGGTGGATTGGAGAAAGAAAAATATGCAGCGATAACGAAAACTTTGAAGCACACAGACATATTTATCAGCTTTTTTTTAAAAGATATATTGATCAGCTATATTATGATGGTGAAATTTATAATGTGACATCATTTACTTAATCTTGGGCATGTACAAAGCTTATAGAGGTTCAAGTTTCATCAATAAAAATTGGAGCAAAATCACATTATCTACTCTACCCAGAAGCTTCCTAGGATGGATTCTAGTCCTGAAAGAGGATACATGAAATTACAAAGGATAAAAAAAGGGGATAATAGGCTAATCAGTAACATGATGAGAAAGATTAGAATCCTAAGACAGACAACCAACTAAGGATCCATACATCTCAACCATCTGATGTTAGCTTTGAGTTCTTAGACAACCATACACAATGGAAGAGATAGACAAGGAATGATCAGAGAATTCAGGCCAAACATGAATTTCCTCAACCATAGAATAAAGCATCACGGAAAACCCCAGATAAATCAATTAGAAAAAAAAAAAAAAAGACAACTGCTAAAGAGTACTTCAAGGTGCATGGCAACATAAAAACCATGTAGACTAAAAAAACGAGAACTTCTCACCATGCACTGATCAAGGATATTTGAAAGTGATCCACCTCAGTAATCTTGGGGAGCATGGTCTTAAGAGTGTTCAGGTAAGAAGTAATTTGATGCATAGCCCAACTAAAAAGAAGGCCACCATCATAGTTCTCTTCACTTCCAGACGTATCATCAGCGAATATGGCTCTGTATTGATTAACGACATCAAAAAGATGCATCCTATGACAATTCACCATTGCTTTTAAGTACTCATAAACATTTCTCTGGTCCAAGTCATCAAGAATGCCTGCAAGCCACGCCTCTCTGCACCTCAAAAACTGTTTTAAACAAAGATAAAAGAAGAAACATCAGAGTAGAAATTCAATTAAAAAGTAAAAATTATATGCAACTCCCATCAACAAGCATCACAACTAGATACATGGACAACATAGATATCCCAAAGAGGCAATGATATATCAATTGATACCAATATTCCAATGCTAATAACCAAATTAAAAAAAAAAAAAATTTTGAAATAAGCACAAGATCATGTACAAATCATACCTGTAGACGCATTTCTGATTCACTGAATACTCCTATGCGCCTTAAGTACCCAATAATCCTTAGACACTCTGGCAACTGCACCCCATTGAGACAAATAAATAATACATGTAGGAAATTACATATATGATTATAAGATAAACAATTGGAAAATCAACACAGCTACTTTGAGTTAACTGATGGCAACAGCTGTATAAGCTCACAACATCTATAACTAAAATGGAAGACTTTTCGATATTCATTTTCCACCATCTTTTTCTCGGCCAACCTGAATATTTGATTGAAGTTTCTGAAGAAGCTGAGAAAGCAAACACTGGGTAGTCTGCCTGACTTCTGCTGCTAGAGATTGAATGACTGGCAACCTTTGCTCCAACAAAGCATGAGTTGGCTGCCAACTCAAGATTCATGTGAAAAAGAAGAAATTTAAAAAAAAAAAAAAAAAAAAACATTAGTTATCCCCAATGATAGAAAAGGTAAAACTCACTTTGGATGCATTGTAGACAGTTTGCAAACATAAGCTTCTAAATCAAGGGCTTCATCATAATTTCCATTACGCACATCTCCGTAAAAGAAGCAAGCAATAATGATTCAAAGTTGTAATGCTAATTATGACATTTGTGTTAAATCTTTTTTTAAAAATAAAAATTCAAGGACAAATTTGCCTATCCACAACCTCCAGACCTTTATGGATACTAATATCAGGTATGCAATTGAACACTGGGTATTTGCCACAATTTATTAAACTCTGGAAAAGGTAAATATAGAAGTCAAGCCATCCAAAGAGTACACTGCACTAAAAGATAATACTGAGCAGATAAAAGGCGTAAAAGAACATACTGAGCATACAAGCCCTAACCATCGAACCGGTGGTCATCAACTATATCATTAGGAAGAAAATGGCCAACAGTAGAAATTCAAAGGGCAAAATCGATGATGTATATGACGTCTGACTAGTGTTCCATCCACAATGCATTGTGGACAGCATATTGACATGTATGCATGCCACATCTCCAGTGGATAAGTTGCCAAAATTAGTGGCAAGCCGTAGTCTAGCCCCAGGGAATTCACCCTTGTTCGCAATGTAACCCCCAACCAAGTTCCAAAATTTCAAATAATCTTTTTTCGATATTACAAAGTTCTAAAAATACTCCCAACGTTTTCTTGTCATTTCACAAAGAACCAATGAGTTATCAACAATCTCCTTTGCCCTTTGGAACATGAAGAAAATATTTGAAATTGTTTGATCATGGTTCTCGAAATGAGGACCTGTTTGGAATGGATAGAGAGTTTAAACTATGGACATGGAAAACCTCTATTGATTCCTCAAGAAAATGGAAAACTGACTCCAGCACTAATTCCATTTTTTGGTTTGGACTGCAATTTTCCATGGAAATGTTCAAATGTCAATGGTTAAAGGAGGGATGTCTATTGTAACCTTGCAAATCTGCATTTAACAGGTACGTTTAAAGAAATAGGAACCGCTTTTTTAAAGTGAAACCTCAGAAACTGAAATTGATTCCATTCCTATGCCATTTTCACAATCAGGGGAAAAGACAAAAATAGACATCCATGAAACTGATTTCTTCAAAGTTTTCATCATTACCAAACATGATGAAGACCACACCCTTCTTTTTTCTTTTTTTTGAGAGAACAAAAATTTTATTAGAAAGCCCACCAAAGCAAATGCAAGATGGGAACAAAATACAACCCAAAACAAACAAGCAAAATGGGGCCACCACTATATTGGATATCAAGGTGTTCCAAAACAGTAACGGTGGCCGTAACGGCCACTACCGTTACCATTACGATACGGGCCATAACGGCAGTTACAGCCCCGTATCAGCCGTTACGGCCGTTTTTTTTATTTTTGAAAATTGTTGTTACTGGACCATTATGGGTCCGTTACAGGTCCATTACAGCCCGTTTTTCTGTAACGGCCGTTTCGACCCCGTAACATGTAACGGTTATGACTATTACCGTTACGTAACCGATTTTGAATACCATGATATATATATATATCTCTATATATATATATATATATATACCCACTTTGGCCAAGATCGGCTTGAAGCAGTGGCCAGATCGGCTTGAAGCAGTGTCACACAAAGAAAGTACAGAAAGAAAGAGAAAGAAAGAGAAAGAAAGAAGAAAGAAAGAAGAGATCTCACTTGCTTGCTATTCAAGCACTCTCTTAGGACTAAACTTGTAGTTCGCTATCGAACTCTGCTTTACAAAAGAAAGGGAAGTCCCTTTAAATAGAAAATATAAACACTATTACAAGGCGGATTTACAAAACCATGGGTACAATCTGTGGGCGAATAGTACCCAGATTTGGAACTGTATAGTTTTACTATTCTGGTTTTTACTGTTTTGTACAGTAAAAGTGAACAGTAAAAGTGCTACAGTGATTTTGGCGTGATGCTACAGTAGATTTGCTACAGTAGACTTTTTGGAGTGTTGCGTCGGCGCTTCATGGCTGACTTCGGCTTGTTGGACTTTTGTGTCGGCGCTTCGTGGCTGACTGTCGGTGCTTGCATTTGGCTTGTATTTGGAATTTGGCTTTA
This sequence comes from Magnolia officinalis, assembly GCA_021015155.1. Taxonomy (NCBI): domain Eukaryota; kingdom Viridiplantae; phylum Streptophyta; class Magnoliopsida; order Magnoliales; family Magnoliaceae; genus Magnolia; species Magnolia officinalis. The sequence goes on from JAJHSJ010002348.1 coordinate 56,849, forward strand.
ATTTTCTGTAGAGAGCTTCTTGTCTCTGATCAGAAAAATATGTCTTCATTTGGATCTTGAGCATCTTGAAGGTTAACAGCGGAGCATCATTTGATGAACCTTCAGATTCAATCAAAGTAGTAGATCCTTGTCGACTTGCGACTTCTTCTTTGAAGGAAAAGAACTCAGCTTTGAGTGTTTCTAATTCCCTTCTGAGCCTGGCAGTAATCTTCAGATCATCAGTGAGCTCAGTAGAGAGCACGTCTTTGAAAGTCTTTGGAACAACTTGGTTGGATTTGGAGGTGGAAGTTGTTGCTTTGAGAACAATTCCGGAGTCAAATTTGTTCCACCATTTAATATAAGTGGATTGGAACAGAACTTTGGCATTTTGATATTCAGAGGGCAAAACTTCATACTTCCAACGGAGGATCCATGGAAGTCCATGTTTTGCAAAATATTGCATAAGAAAATATCCAGGAAAGTCAGGGTGCTGGATTTTTTCGATGTTCACATAATGACTATATATGTCTTTTGGAAAAATTGTGGTAGCACCACCAAAGATAATCCACCATTGGGTATAAAACCAAGGAGGGATAGATTTGGTGTATGGGCGATTGAAATTTAAGAACCAAGAATGGCTCTTATCAGAATTTTGGAAAAGGAGTGCATATTTCCATGCAACCATGTAATCCCATATAGTACAGATGAGTACTACCTGTAGGGCTAATGAGCTCTTGCATTGTGAAAGAGAAGTCCCCAATCATTTTGAGAAATAATATTGAGAATTTTCATTTTGGAGAAAGAGAATTCTCTCTTGATTTGGGTTTTTTCGGTGCTCAAAGAAAGCACTTTTGGTTTGGGTCAGAATGGCTTCATAGAAGTTTCTGGAGTAATTTGGGTTTCTTGGATGAAAATGGTTTATTTGGAAGGAAGAGCTTTTAACAAGAAGATCTTCCGGTGATTTGGCTAGTTCGGCATCAAGGGTTAAAACCCGATTTTTCCTTTCATTTGGTAGTCTTCTGAGGGAAGTTTTGGATTAAAAGGAGTCTTTGGAGAAGATTGGATCATCTGGAAAGGATCTTTGGAAACGTTTGGTGAGGGAGGCTGCGTTATGAGCCTTGAATCATTTTGCTCTCGAATTTGGAGGGGTGTTTGGAGAAGAGGGAAGAAGGAATTATGAATTTCTAATTCCAACTTTTGCTTTTCTTTTTCCTTGTTCTTGTTTTTTGGAGGCATTTTGGCTTTTGAGCTTTTGGCTTATCCTGTAAGAATTCACGAGAAAGGAAATCAGGCAAGGAATTCTTCTCTCCAGGGATAAATTCGATATCAAAATCAAAAATCGATAAAATTGCTTGCCAGCGAGCAAAAATCTGTTTTGAAGCGAGGTTTTTAACATCTTTTTTCAAAACTTCTTTAGCGGCTTTGCAATCAACTCGTAAAACAAATTTTTGATTTAAAACATCACTTTGGAATTTTTGAATACAAGAAACCATAGACAAAATTTCTTTTTTGATAGTAGAATAATTTTGCTGTGTTGGATTCCAAGTTCCAGAAGTAAAACGAACAAGTTGTTCTTTTTCTTTGGAAGTTTTTTGTAAGAGAATTCCTCCGTATCCAATATCAGAGGCATCGGTTTGAATAATTTTTTGAAAATCAGGATTGGAAAGATTAAGACAGGGAAGATGCTTAATCTTAGATTTTATATTTTGGAGGGCTTTTGTATGGTCATCTGACCAAAGAGATTTTGGAGTTTTGGTTAAAAGATTTTGTAAAAGAGCTCTGTCTTTGGCCAAATCTTTATAAAATTCAGAAATGTAATTCAAACATCCGAGAAATCTTTGGAGTTGTTTTTTATCTGTAATTTTGTCAGAAAACTTATCTGCAAAATCAATTACTCTTTGGATAGGTTTTATTGTATTTTGGAAAATTTTGAAACCTAAGAATTGGATTTCTGTTTGAAAGAGCTTGATCTTTCGGAGAGAAAGAACAAGGCCGTTTCTTTCAATGACAGTTTTGAAAATTCCTAAATGTTTCCAATGTTGATCTATATTTTGAGAATAGATGAGAATATCATCTATATATGTTAGAATGAAATCTTTATATGGGTGAAAGATATCATTCATGATTTTTTGGAATTCTGAAGGAGCATTCTTCAGGCCAAAAGGCATTACTGTCCATTCAAAGTGTCCGAAGGGAACGGTAAATGCGGTTTTGTATTGATCTTTTGGATGAATCTGAATTTGCCAAAATCCAGATTTAAGATCAAATTTTGAAAAGAGATTAGCTTTATGTAATCTATTCAATAAATCTTGTTTATTTGGGATTGGATATCGAATTGTTTTTAAAACTTGATTGAGGGGTTTGTAATTAATTACAAGCCTTGGAACTCCTCTTTCAAGTTCAGTGGCCTTTTCTACATAAAAGGCAGCACAGCTCCATTGTGATTTGGAAGGACGAATTAGTCCTTTTTGGAGAAGAGATTTGATTTCTTCATCACAAAGTTGAAGAAGACGAGAATCCATTTGAGAAGGACGAGCTTTAGTGGGAATTTGATTTTCATTAAAGTCTTCTATATATGGTAAGGAGACTAAATGAGTTTTTCTATGCCAGAAGGCATTTGGAATTTCAGAACAAAGTTTTTCAAGAGATTGTTGAAAAGCTTTGAATTTAGTTTGAAAATTTGGATGTTGAAGTTGTTTATTAATTTGGAGATGAGAAATTTCATTTCTTAGATAAGTAAGCTGGGTTTCTTTGTGAGAAACACAATTTAGAACTTCAGAGAGCAAACCAGTTTGGGGTGGTTTGATGAAGTTAAAGAAGATATTGACAGAATTAATTTTGGTTTGAATTCCTTTACTAGTTGTTGTAAAGGGTTGAATTTTGAGGATGAAGGGAGTGCCAAGAATTGCATCATGCTGCAGATTTTTGACGATTATGAAAGAAAGGGGGATACATTCTCCATTCTTACAAACATGGACATTTGGAAGTTTATATTCTATATGAGATTCTTGACTATTAGCAGTATAAATAGTGCTATTAGTTTTTTCACAAAGATGAGTAGGGATTAACCCTTCTCGGAGACAGTTTAAGTCAGCACCTGTGTCTATTAAGGCGATGACTTCTTTTTGGAAGGATGGTGTAGCCAAAGTAATTGGCGTAAACCATTTTTGGAATTGATAAGTTGTTAAGGTACTAACAACTTCAGGAGTAAGATATGCATCTATTTCTTCTGAAACATCAGTATTAGATAATTGCAAGAGTGCTACATCGTTTTTAAGAGTAGCAACTTCTCTTTTAAGAAGATTTACTTCTTTATAAAGATCTTGCAAAGTAACCTGAGATGTTGAGGTTTGTTTAAGACGATGGGCTTGGAGACGTTGATAGACATCTTGCATCGTAGTTTGATTTTCTGTTTGTTTAAAATGAGTTTTTTCTTTTTCTTTCTCATTATTTTTAGGAGATTCTTGAAAAGCATTTTCAAGTGCTTTTGTGAGATATTTTGATTTTTCTTCAGGGTCTTGAATTTGATTTATTAATTCAAGAATTAATTGTTCTTTTGCAGTAATCATTGACACGGAAGGTTTGGAGGGAGAAGAATAGTCAGATTCTATGTCATCTGAGGAAAAATGACATTTGCAATTTTCCTTAGAGGAAGAAGAAGATTGCTGTTCAATTGCAATTTCTCTGACTTTTCTTTTTGGAGTATTTTTAAAGCAACGGTTTGCATAATGACCTGGAAGGCCACATTTATAACATTTTGAAGAGGAAGTAGACTTTTTCTTCAGATATCTTTTTTGAGATCGGGGTTTTGGTTGTAAAGGATTTTGGGTGTGTCTTTGACTATACCTTTTGGTTGAGAAAGCCTTTTTCTTTTTGGATGAGAAATATTTATTTTTGGAAGGAGAGACAATCGGATCATATCCAATTGGTAGCAAAATTTCCCAATTCTTTGCGACCACTGGATCTTTCTCTTTTTAACTGCTTTTGGAGTTTTATTTCAGTACAAATTTCTAATCCAACTTGACATATAACTTGGATTAATTCTCCGTAAGTATATCGGCTATAATTGAGGGTTCCGTAATTTAAATCTTTTAATTTGGTTTTTACCTTTTCGGCAAAGAGGGGAGGTAATCCTAGAACAAATTTTTCTTTCCAAATTGCATTGTTACAGAATTAATCTTGTAAAGTTGGAAAGAAAGACATCTTTGTACCAGCGAAAATCAGTGAGGGATCTACATCTAAGATTAAGGAGTTGTTCCTTATTTTTCTCAGACATATCATCGACTGTTCCCACAAAGTGTAAAATTATATTTAACGAAGAGAGCGTAACTTGATCTCCTGTAGTGTTTCCTTTATCATCTAGAATTGGTTCACCTTTGATATCTAATTTTACTGCCTGTTGGATTTCTTCTCGTTGGATTGGGGTTAAGAAATCATTCCACCAACCAAAGAGTTGTCCAGAAAATCCTTGAGTAATCGCACTTGCGATATTAA
>JAJHSJ010001961.1:0-41330 GCA_021015155.1 Magnolia officinalis
TACTAGGCATCAGCAGAGGTGGGCCTCACTACAAGCCCCAGTGGGGCTTAAGAAAGTTCCAGGTGGGCCACGCCCCACACTCTGGTGGGCCGGCACCTAAGGTTGGATCTCAATGGGCCGCTCCACATACAAACCTATGGCCGCACCCTGTGTAAACATGTGGGCAGCACGATATCACCAGGTGGGCTGCATCCTATTCCAATGGGCCACACCTGAGATTTAAATCTCAGAGGACCGCACTGTCTTCAGCCCATGATGGGCCGTGAGGAGGGCCCTGCTACAAATCATAGTGGGCCGCACCACATTTGCAATGGAGTGGCCTCACCATAAAATATGTAGTTGGCCTCACCATAAGGTGCAGTGGGCCAGTCCCACTTGGGCTTAGTTGGACCCAATAACTGGGCCAAAACAGGCCCAGCTCAGCCCATAGTTGATGATGAGCTTAGCCCAAAAACTAGGCCACCTGTTATGGCAAAGTCAGGTGGCCCAGTCACTTTAAAACAAGCCCAAATAACCTAACCTTAGGAACTCTTGTCTAATGCAAACTGGGCTCTCTAAGAAACTGCTTACGTAACTTAAGCGATCAAGGGTCGTACTACGACCTTTCTGGTGATGATTTTCTTCCCCTTAAGCTTTCCATCTCTAAACTAGTTTAGGGGTAGTCTTTTATAACAGTTGCAAATTATATCCTAGGAGTGAATGAATATTCAACTTGTTGTTTGAGTACATGCTCTTTTGCTTTTTTAACCATTGATTAGCTATTGTTTACGTATCGTAGAAGTAATCAAATCCTTGATTTATTTCGCTATAGGCCATAGGGCCGACCATTCGAATCGTTTACTCTGCCACATGTTCTTGGAATTCGTTAAATTGTTGATTAGTTTAACTTGAAAGCATGATTTGGATTTACTAAAGAACTCGGTTGTTTACTTGAGATGTATGCCTCAGAATTTGATAAGTTAGGAATATATGATTCTTAAACTGGTTGTATACAAGAGTTTTACTTCACATATCAAAGCATGCCTGAATCCTCATAAGATTGTATTGATTGTAAGTCATATATTATTTGAAACCTCTTTATGGAACTCCTATTTTAAGAGAGTCTGAGCTTAGGGTGTAACAGAACGGATTGTGATAAAAAATAGACCCTCAACACGAAGGTTATGATTAGTGGCAATTGAGTTATGAGGTATACGTACCATCTATGGAGTGATTCCACTTACCTGACTATGGAATGAAACCGCATAACATTTATTCTCTTCGTTGTTTACTCGTATTGATCCATACATACCGTCTTATTTTAGTCGCTACATTTAATGATTTTGATACTTCATCCCTAGTCAACATACGGTGGTAAGTCTCTTGTATTGAGAATTAATTGGCCATGTGTTGATGGGCTCTATACACACCCTAAGGCAGTAGCCTCATGAGCCGGAGATGGTGCTATGGGACCTATGCCTAAGCTGTCGGCGTACGCTGGTGGCAAATCCCCGTAGTGACCTTGAGCTTATTTAAATTGGTTGATTGTAAATGGACTAATAATGACTTGGTTAATCATGCATACATGGCACAGACCAGTGTCTATTGTTATCGTACGTGATGTATGTATTTTGTCTGACTGGATAAGTTTTTCCAGGTCGATAATTACATGGGTGACAAGCCCAATGTCCGCACGGATGAGCATCCCCGGGGTGATGCTTGCATTCACGCATCCATGCACATAATAAGACTGCATTTACTATGTTTTGGGTTGCTTGGATATTTTATGTTATTTCTTGTCTAGGGCGGCGGTGTGTAATCTTAAAGGGAGATCACACTGAGTTGGCCACTCATTCATCAATGTTCAATCGTACAGAGGATACAGGGGCTGATGGACTCGCGGCAGATTCGGAGGCGGCTGCAATCAAGGAGGAGCCTTACGACGAGGAGTCATACCAGGAGGTGGCTGCATATTATGGCCTCAACCATTAGATTTCATTTATGATAGTTTGTTTTGAATTATTACATTTGAGAATTTTGTATTTGGCCCCCAGCTGAGTGGGCCAGGATATTGTTTCCCATTTTGATCATATTTATGCTATGGTTATTTTTCGCTACTTACACTTTGATTTCCATTGATTACCATTATTATTCAGTTAACTCCTGGGTTTTTGGGATACGAGTCGTGTACTCGAGTTCTACAAATCAGGGTGTTATAAGACCAGCCTATAAATTCTATCATGAATCAATCTAACCATCAACGACACTTTTCATCCAAAGTTTAAGTCATCCAATTGATTTATTCTCTAGATGGATCTCTACATTAACAAATAATCTATTTTCAAGATTTTCATTTCCTGGATAGACCAACCTAAACATTCGTCTTAGGTATAAAAGTCTGAATCACGAGATCCATCGTTCATTAGGTCCACAACGTTTTGTCAATCAATCTAACACTTGATTCTCCCTAATTCAACCAACGGGTTATGAAATCAACTTTAAAGTTGCTATTTAACATCCCTCTAAACCATTGAAACCGTTCAATGTGGTCCATGGAAGGTCTTGACCATAAATCATCTTAAAATTTAGACCAAATTCACCAAACCCATTGATCTAACGTCAGATCATGTGTATCTGTCTATTAGATGGTAGTACTAACTATTCAGGTGCACCTGGGCTAGTTTAGGACCATTTCATACCATTGATGATGGACGGTGGGTCGATCCAAACGTATTATGGTTAGGAAATGCCTTTTGTGGTGCAAAAAGGAAGTTTTATGGCCACTTGAGCCTTAGACCCACCTGATCTTTGGTCAAAGTCTTTGATTGGGCCCACCAAGTGAAATGGATGGAGTGGATTTCATCCAAGCACCGCTATGGACCCCACCCTAGTCGTGCGTGTGCACAGTTCACATGTACTAGCGGTGCACTGGACTGCACCGCCAGTCAAAGTCGGGCTGACCCGACATTTCCGAAAAAGGAGTTTTTCTCTCTCTCGTTTGTCTGCGTTTCCCACCTATGGGCTGTTTAAAACGGACGATCACCGTGCGTTAAGTTTGTGACCCACCATCATGGTCAGCATCATGATCTGACCCGTCCATCTGGTAGAGGGGCTACAAGATACCCAAACCTTATAAGTTTCAAGCTGTGGGCCTGGGCGAACACACGACATCAATCGTAAGAAGATCGGCGTGAGGAAGAATTATGTTTCTAGCCGCTTCAAAACCAGCCCATCGTGATTAATGTGGGCCACCTTGAGCAGATCCAAACCGTTCATGTGGTAGAGCATCCCCGTCTGACTAAATCCACGCATCCGTACCACTCATGGCACACTTGCATGTGCTCAACTCAAGCCAAACAGAGTCGCGTGCGGCTACCTTTCCAGAAATGGAAGAATCCATTCAGTGGCTGCTAGCTTTGGCAATCCGCATACGTCCCTCTTCCTCCAATCCCAACCTTCATTAAGGTAGATCCTAGCCATCCATTTCTACTCACATGGGTTAGGGTTTTCTGTGGAAAACCGACGCTAAGACCTCCTTCCCGCTGGCTGTTTTCCAGAAAAAACGGATAGCAGTGTTGGATCCCAGAGCCTTTCATTTCGCATCCGACGGCCCTGAGAGCATCTAGGGTATGGTAAAGGAGAGTGGGGGGTCGCGTTGCAATGGACATCTCTCCCATTCTTGCGACAGCTATGAAAAGTCTACCGTTTTCTTCTCCATGTGAACCCACCACCCAAACTCTCCTAAAGCTTCGAAAGATCTTATCCATAAGCTTCCTAGGGTCCATAAGGACTGCCTTTAAGGGTCAGATTGGTGGAAGAAGTGGAGATGGAAAAAATGCCATTAATGGCAGCCTTCTTCTTCCCTGTTCGAGCTACACCAAGCGTCTCGAATCGAGTCAGGAGCTGAGTCGGGTTGCTGTCACGGTAAGTTCAGACCTTCTGCAACCTAAGAAAAGGGAGAAAAGTAGAATGAAGAAGTGAAGGAGAGAGAGTAGCGGTGCTGGTCTGTTCACCATGTTGGGTTGTGTAACACCCTGTACTTTCTAGTATTCGAGTATTACCATGTAAATTAATATTTTATATATATATATATATATATATATATATATAATATATATATTATATATATATATATATATATATATATATATATAAAAGCAACCTTAAAGACATTATAAAAATAATATTATATTAATAAACATAATGAATATAGTTTCACAACATAAAATCAATTATAATATAATGTTTTATAAGTATGTATAAAAATCATTAGATAATTTAATAGAATTGTTTTTATTTAACAATATTATTAATATGAATATAATTTTAATTAATGTGATATTGTACAATCTTCAATTCAATTATACGTATAATATAATATTGTATATCATGAATTATGTATATTAATGAATGTGTGAACAACAACATGTAATTAGTAATATGTTAATATTAAAGTAATATATATATATATATATATATATATATCTATATATATATATATATATCTCTATATCTATAGTATGAGATTTTAAATATATTGTAATTATAAGTAATATACAAGAATAATAAAAATTATATTAATATTAGTATCGGTTAGTAATATATGACGAAAGCCTTACAAATGGCCCATTAGGATCTTTTAACCGTTAACGTCCACTTAGGCATCATCCGACCACTAGGTTGACGAGAAACCATCCTACGACTACAAATCACATTGTGGGCCCCACCTAAGCATTTAGCGGCTTGATCCTTGATCCCAAGTCCTACTTAGGAACTTCTAAATGGATTAGACGGAGTGGATTTATCACAACCATCACAGCGGACCCCACACAAGGTGGGCGTGCACCAAGGCCACCCGTGCACGAAGGGCGCGGGACGTGGTATGCTGGCCGACCAGCACTGACCCGCGCCCTCCCTCAAAACAGAAAGAATCTCTCTGTCTCTCTCTTTGTTTCCACCAGCGGACGGGCATCCGTTTGGGACGTCCGTGGCCCACCACGGTGATTCCGTGGGATGATCCGAACCGTCCATCGTGTCCAGGGCTTGGGCCCCGCCAAAACTCAACTTTCACAATAGATTTTCATGCACATGTGGACGCACGATCCTCGCTGCAAACTAGCCCTACAAACACACCTTTTTCAACAATAGAAACTATTGCCACTCCACGTCAGCGATCCGTGTATGCCTCCTTTTCTTGCATCTCCACCTTTCAAACTGGAGTGATCTGGACCGTCCTAAGCTAGGTTTTAGGAAAGAAGGGAATGAGAGAGAGAAAGAGGCTGTTTACTCCTAGCTTTGAACCCACCGCCTAAACCTCCTTAGAGCTTCAATCCGACCATGCTCTAAGCTCCCATAGATCCGTCTACACCATTCTCATGCATCATTTTAGAGAAAGACATTGGCGTTTGTGATCTGCCATTAATGGCAGGTCATCTTCCTTGTCAAGAAGAACAGTCACTAGCCCCTGTTACAGCCTTAATCTCGTATCAGTTTCGCACATCAGGTGGGCCATCTCTACAGTACTCTATGCAGATTGGAGAAGAGAAGAAGAAAGAAATATAAGGTAAGAAAAAGAGAGAGAGTGTGTGGTGCGTTGCTGCACCTACTCGAACCGAGCTGGGTCAACTGGTCGGGTTGTGAGCTATCGGGCCTGTTTCGGTCCGAGTTGGACTGGGTCAAGTCCAGAGGTTGCTGGACCTCCCTAAATGAGAAGAGAGAAAGAGTGGGAGAGGAAGTAGGAGGAAGGAGAAGATAGGATAGAGAGAGAGTGGACTCGTTGCCGAGTCAGCCATGTCCGACCGAGTTGGGGCTGCTTCTAGCAAGAAAAGAAGAAGAAGAGGAAGCAGAAAGGAAAGAAGGAGAATCAAAAGAGAGAAGGCGAGAGAGAGAGAGAGAGAGAGAGAGAGAGAGAGGAGAGAGAGAGAGAGAGAGTGGCCACCAAGTTGGGCTCAAACCGAGCCGAGTCATCAGCCGAGTCGGGTGAGTTAGGGTTCCTGTTCATCAGTGTTGGGCGTGAGTCTGGTCCAGTCCAAACGTTTCTGGATTTCCAGCAGATGGAAAATGGAGAAAGAAGAAAAGATATTTAGGAAGAGAAAGAGGAGGAAAGGGAGTTGAGTCCTGACTCACTACCGAGTTAACTCGCTGGAGTCGTGTTGGGCCACACTCAAATATTGCTGAGGTATAAAACACTTTAACCTCTTGTGTTGTAGTTTAGGTTTGATTTTCTTAAATAGACATTATTAGATTGTTTATGCTATAACTAGCTATTCTAATCAAAGGGTGAAATTATCAAATAGTAAATCTTAGTGTTTATTATCCTCATTAACGCTACTATAATTATTGCAAATTATTGAATATAGTCAATCATCGGTAGGGTAAATTTTACTGGTATTAGTATTATGGATATTAGATATTAACATTTATCATGCTATACTTATTTTGTCATTATAGGTTATTACCAATAAAATTAGCATTATTAGCGTTAATAGACAATTATTATTTACTTTTACTTCATTATAATATTATTAGGAATTAATTGTATGAGTTAGGTTTCAAACTCTAAACCAAAGCCTAAAGTTAGATAAGTGGATGAAACCCTAAGTCTAAGTAACCTAAACCATAAGTTATGACCCTAATCGTATAAATTGATAAGTTGTTCTCTAAGATATCACTATAGGTTCCTTTTACAGTTGTTATTACTATCATGAGTCACTATTAGTATCATTATTCCTGTGTTGTTAGATAATTTAATATAATATTAGCCGTTGTAATATTCTAAAAATTAATAACTAATTTATCTATTATTTTCACTTAATTATTACTCCCATTAATAATACCATTAATGGCCACACGAAATAGAGTTCAAATTCCATGATCTAAACCTAGAACTAAATCCTAAGATGAAACCCTAAACTCTACATTAAAATCCTAAAATCTAAGTATGGGACTAAACTCTAAAATAAAACCCTAATTTTACATTGAAAACCTAAGTAATCCAAGCCCTAGGTTATATTAATCTAGACTATGGACGCTTTGTAGAACATTGATCTCACGTGCAACTTCACCATTCATGGTAGGATCCGACTCTAAGGGTGCAAGCACTTAGCGACACTAGAAGGTGATTCGGTTCATCAGGTGATGATTCTTCCCCTTGAGCTTTCCATTTTCCCATTAGCTTAAGTTATAGTTTTTATTTTAATTTATAATTGATATCTCCATTTTATAATCACATGTGTTAATTGTTGGAATTGAATTGTTATATTACATGCTTAATATTTATCTTGCATATTTATCTCATACTTGTGGATTATTTGTGGGTTGCTTATGGGACTTAAACTGGTACATCAATAGGAAACCCCCACCCATGGATGTATACCCATACTTGGGATGTAACCCGACTGTTGTGATCATAATGGACTTTCAACTTAGTGGTTATTGAGTAGTGGTTTAAATTGATAATTGATGTGGGCCAACCATCAAGGGTTGTTGTGTCCAATGGTTTTTAAGGACGGTTTCTTATCGCATGATTTTGATGTTGGCCCTACGTGGCATAGTTTTAATAATTGCCCTATGTGGCTTAGTTTTGATATTCGCCCTACGTGGCTTTATGTAAGTATTTGCCCTAGATGGGTTAGATGTTTTATATTTATGCAACCATATGATGGTAAGCCCCATATACTGAATATGATTGGCCATTAGTTGATTGGGATCTATTAAACATCTTAAGGCGGTAACCTCATGAGCTAGGGATGGTGGAATGGGATACTATGCCTGAGTTATCGGCCTACGCTGGGCTCTGAGCTCCCTGTAATGACCTTTGAGCTTATTAAACCTGCTGGTTGTAAACAGACTAATAACGGTTGGGCTAATCATGCATTTTCATAGCACATGATCTTTTCCGGGTGATTAAATTCTCCTTGGGCGATTTATGCACTTTTTCAGGTGATTAAATTCTCCTTGAGCGATCTATATTTTATGGTCTTTTCTAGGTGATTAAATTCTCCTTGGGCGATTTATATTTTATGGTCTTTTCCGGATAGCTGGTTCTCCTCGAGTGTACCTTTATGTTTTTTTTTCAGGTGACTAATTCTTATAGGGCGACCCTTTATTTCTACAGCGGGATGTGCATCCCCAAGTCGATGATGCATTCACGCATCCATGCATTTAATAAGACTGCATCATGTATTGTTTTGTATGCCTTGCCATGTTTTTATAACTATGCTTACCTAATGCAACGGTGTGTAATCTCAAGGAGAATTCACACTGAGTTGGCCATTCATCCTGTAACGTCCTGGATTTTCATGTTTGGATTTCCAAAAATCCTTAATATTTTTTTAATGTAATTAACTTATATTATCACTTACTGACTAGCACTCAAGTGGAACCAGTAAAGAACCGCACAAGTTTGATTAATCAACCGTATGAAGCCAAAGAATCTGCCCAATCACTTAAACATTAAGTTTAGGCCCATGATTTACTCACATAGGGCCCAAAATCTAACCGATCCATCGCTAACTAATCAAGACAATCATAACTAAATTAAAGATCTAACCGAAGCCGAATCAGATAAGGCCCGAATCTTGACTAATAGACCAAATCAACCCCGTTACTGTTTTAGCCTAAAACTGACGGTTTAGAGTAAACATGACTAAATCTCTACTTTCACTAGCTATAAATAGGCCACACTATGAACATAGTTAATTCAAACCCGAATCATTGCCCATGAGAAATCTCAATACCTAATTCATTCCAGAAATGCTCCGATTTTTCGAACAAGCTCTAGACCGCTGGTTGGTGGGCCACCAGTTCCAAAACTATAGAATAATGTCTGTTTTACTAGGCTTGACTTCCATCATAGGAGTCGGACCTGGGTACTGTCCAGAACCGCTCAACTTGAGCCAAAGGACGAGTGCATGAGAAGTGCAAATACCATAAAAGAAGAACCTAAAACTTGAGTGAATTGGGTCGTCCACTCTTATGCAAAGTCGAGGATTTCAAACCGTCGGTTTACGTCCAAACTTCACACGTGGAGTAAGGATATTTTCCTTCTCATTACGGTATAGCCGCGGCCCCGATCGACTATCGGTGACCATTGAACAAACTTTTAATTATATCTGTCGATCGGCGCATCCAAATGGCAAGCCGATCGTATTCATACGTAGATCATCATTAGGGCTAACTATCCTACGGTGTATATCAATATGTACACCCCATAGTGGGCCCTAAAGGCTAGAAAAACCCTCCCATAGGGCTAGTATAGTAAAAACCCAACTCTTGGGGCCATTTGCACCAAATCTGACATTATAAAAGGGCCTCATTTGGGCACCCCCTCTCCCCATACGAATTTACCCTAGAAGAAAGAAAGGGAGAAAGAGAGAAGAGAAAGAGGAGAAAGGAGAAGAGAAAGAGCTTGGGGTGTGAGTGTTGGTGCACCTCCGCCCTATCATCTCCTCTTTAGCCGCCTCGTCGTAACCGGAGTCATCGTTAGAGCTTTCCTGACAATGGTTGGAGGTAAGTGTTGAATCTCACTTGTAATCTAGAGTTCAATAGTTATTTGTCCCTAATCTCACAAGCTTGTATGTTTGTTTAGGTCTTTCAACGATTTTCTCAAAACTCTAACCCTAGGAGCGCCATGAGCTGGGCGAAACATCACAAGGTGCGGACTATTATCCTTAGGTGGCTTAACACCAATTTTACTATGAGTTTAATGATTATGAATGTTAGGATGATGTGCTTGAGTAATCTAGAGAGAACTTAGCCAAGACCCTACATGATAGGCCCCCCGAGATTCCATGAAATAAATGAGTGTTGTTTATTTGTTCTTCAACATGATTGAGTTTGATTTTAGTTTGACATGTTCATCCCATGTATGATTTTACTAAATTCCATGACATGATTGAGTGTTGTTATTTGCTCTTCAACATGATTAGGCTTGATTTGGTATGGTATGTTCATCTCATATGCAATCTTAGCATAACCTTTCTTGTGACATACATGAATGTATTAATCTTTGTTGTATGTTTGTCCTATGAATGATGTATAACTCTTGTTCACTTCGCTAATTCCACACAACACACATACACATTCATTTCGTTATATTGTTAGTAATTGCATTTATAGAAAAACCCAAATTTCTATGTTTAATGTATGAGTGCATAACATCTCTTGTGTAGATGATGAATCCTGATTTGTTGAAGTGCTATTGAATACCATCAAATCCCTAGGTTAGACAGGAAACTGAGGTGAGACAAGGTGGTCCCGTTGGTAGGACTAACTTGAGGCTAGACCAGCGAATTTGGGCGGATACGAATGGGCGACGGTAGTTGAATTACATGGGTCGTTTGTACTAGATGTCGTCCATCACGCACTCGCCTGGACTCACACGGTCCAGTCCACTTACTGACCAATCATGTATGTTAACCATGTCTGCTCACGCCTGTATGGAACCTGGAACACCCATCAACCACTGAAGCCCATTGATAACCATCTGAAACCAATCCACTGACTCGAGAGCCGGGCATGGTGGAATGGGACATTGTGTCCGAGCTGTCGGCCTACACTGTGGTGACAAGCCTCCCCGTAGTGACCGTGGGCGATCCCTCCTCTTAGCACTGCCCATGTACTTGAATTGGGGATGGGGAACCCGATGGGATCAAGGATCACGGGGTCTTAACCTCGCACGTTGAGGGGCTTTGGCCTCACAACTAGTTGAGGGCAATGATATGTAGGGTGTACCAGTTTTTCCAATCTGTTGGATGAACTGAATTAACTAAATACTTCGCTAACATTATCCATGCATCGCATTAGCTAGGTTTTGGCGACTCGGCAGTTGAAGTCGTAATGGGGGTGGTTGGTCATGCGCGATCGTTAGACGAAGTCACTCGAGGGAGTGTTGTTGTGAGGGCATACATCATATCATAATATATGCATATGCATTAACAAGCCTAGTTAGAGATATGTGAATGTATGCCTTTCATTAAATTCATTATATAATTGATGTTTGTTGTAACTTAAGACTAATAGTAATCACTTGAGTTAGTTACTCACTCCTACTCTGGGACTGTGTTTTAAAACACCCACCAGACCTTTATTAGATGCAGGTGAGGCGAGTTTGACGAGCCGAGCGAGGTGAGCAAGGATATATAGGGAAGATGAACTTTCTTACGTCCAGCTTATGGGTGGATCACCGTGGACTGTGCGGGTCGTTTATGGGTTGTTGAGTAGGGATCTAGCGCGCCATTTCCTTTGGGCATTTCCTATATAAATTTCATCGGACGACGCCTTGTGCGACCCATTGTTATATTTTTACTTATATACATTTAGTTTTCCATTTCAGTAGACTTGTTGTGATTGCGAATCATGTTCCAAATAATTTCATACTGTTCATTAACCCGCATTAAACATAAAACAGTAAAATTGGTTATAAGTGATACCCGGGAACTTGGGAGTCGAGTGTAAGCACGACCCCCAATTTTCAGGGTATTACACATCCATCAAATAAATATAACCATACAGGTAGCATAGGCAACTTAAGTGATTTTCATGTTCTGGCTGTGAGGAGCCGGCTCTAAGTGCAAGGATTACATGACTGTATCTACCTTGAGGAGCTGAGGGGTCATGCGGGTCAAATTTACTTGTATTTTACTATTTCTTATGTATTGGATAACGTAATTCTTGTATTTGTTAATTTTGGAAACATTGGTTTGTATAAGTCATTATGGGCAACCTCTTGCATATTCTAAATAAATTTTAAAATTTTCCTTTATACTTACTTGTCCATTCTACGCTTATCTGCTTACTCTAATGAAATATATATATATATATATATATACTCGAATTTGACCATCCTTTAAAGTTAACACTCGAGTTTTTGGGAAACGGGTCGTATACTCGGGTCCTGAAAAGTTGGGGCGTTATAGGTTGCGAGCAAGTCTCGACCTTGCAAAATATCGGATGGTCCAGATTGCTGAGCGTATTTGACAGAAGGAAGAAGATGAGGAGGAGAAGAACGAGAAGGTGAGGGAGTGAGTTCGAGTTGGGAACTCGAATCGTGACCCGAGTCAGCGGTTCGTGAGTCACTAGTGTGATTGCTCGACTCGCTAGGTTGAGCTGGGCGATTGGAGTCGGGGTTAGCTCGAGCTGGGTGTGGGTTTGGTCTGTCCCAGACTCTATGAAAAGTCAGGGAGAGAAGAGGGGCATGAGAGAGAGAGAGAGAGAATGGGGAGTGGGTTGTGCAGCTGGCGAGTCGACTCGACCCACCTGTGTTGGGTCTCGCCAGTCTCCTTGCTGGAGTTTTCCAGCTAACACACAAAAAAAAAAAAAAAAAAAAAAAAAAAAAAAAAAAAACTAGTCAGGGAAGAGTCTGAGTCAACTCAGTTGGGACCAAGTCCAGCTGGGCCGGGTCATGCTTAGGCCTCGTCCAGGTTTTGCTGAGGTTGAGTTGGGACAACTCAGTTGCGTCGAGTCTATCCGAGTTGACAAATGTGAGTCAGCATGTTCTCCCCATTCTAGACTTGTTTTCGATGCACCGTTATCATTGCTACCAATGTTATTATTAGGATTATTAATATTATCAATGATTAGCCGTTAGTAAGTTATTTATGCTAAACTAGTTATTATAAATGAATTTTAGCTATTAAATCGTAGTATTTCATTTATCATTTTTAAATAGTTGTTATTGATAGTGGATTGTACTAATTAGTGTCATCATAATGATTATTAACCAATATTAATTATAATACTAATGTAAATAAATATTTTATAATTATTAAATTAACACTAAAATTAGTTGCACATCAACTAGGGTTTAAACCCTAAAAATCTAGCCTAGACCTAAGCTCTAGGATAAAATCCTAGACCTAAGTAATCTAAACCCTAGGTCAATACTTTAAAGATAAATAGTGAGTTAAGTTGGGATCTAATGATACAATTTCATAATTCATGGTAAGATCCAAGTATAAGGGCGTGCGTACTTCCTAGCGACATTAGTTGACGATTCGACACATCAGGTGATGATTCTTCCCCTTAAGCTTTCCATTTTCAAATGGTTAAGTAATAGTCTTTATCAAAATCACACATGTTATCTTATAGGATGTGATCTCTTACATTAGTCATAAACTCTTAAGACATGACTTATATTTGATTTATGATTTCATGCAATATTTATTTACATGATGCCTTCTATTTAAATTTTGATCCATGATCTTTGCGATTATTATGTAGCAAGTGCTTCACATACATCTGGCATGCTATATCTATATGCTTAATTTCACATTAATTGTTGTAAGTCGCTTATGAACCTCTATTCACTACACTTACTAGTGGGTAATTTCCTCTTGTGTACGTGAACCCATACTTAGGATGTAACAAGATGTGTTGTGGTAAGAAATGGGCCCTTGATGTAGAGGATATATGGGATATGGAACATTAATGTGGGATTTATCATCCATAGGGCATATGGCTTTAGTGGCTTAGAAACGATCTCTTTTAACCGCTCTGATTTAGCCTTGCTTGACCCTTTTTTTCCAATTGATTTGATGTTCCGTGTACCCTTTTTGCCACTGCAATTTGACATTTGTCCCATGTTTTGAGGTTTACCCGATGTGGCTATGATGGTTTATACCATGCGATGGTAATCCTTATTGAATTTGATTGGCCACTGGTCGACGGGCATCCATTAAGCATCCTGATATGAGAGAATCTCATGAGTTGGGAATAGTGGAATGAGACATTATGCCCGAGCTGTCGGCCTATGCTGGGTGATGAGCCCCTCGTAGTGACCATTGAGTTACTCAAATCGGCTAATTGTAATTGGACTAAGAAAGGCCTGGCTAATCATGCATACATGGCATATTGGCGATGACGAGTAGCTATTTCTGGATACTGTAGCACGTGCCCTTAGGTTTATTGGGGTATCATTTTGCTAGCTGCCAGACCATCGACTATCAACCTATGTACGTGATGTACGATGGCTTGGTAATTATGCGGTACATGATGTACGCACGTAATGTGTTGCGCTGATGACCAGCCTTTTTGCATGGGTGATGAGCCCAACTGCCGACTGGATGAGAGCAAGGTAAAATTTTCAGGGATGCATGGCTGTATCTGCCAGGAGAAGCTGTACGATCTTGCGGCTAATGTTCATATGCATTTTATTATTTCTTTCATGTAAATTATGTAATTTTTGTATTTACTATTATAAGAGGCATTGGTTTGTATAAGTCATTATGGGTAGCCGCTCGTATATTCTTTGAATGTAAATGCAAGATATCCTTTACGTTTGATTTGTCCATCTTTCGTTATACTGCTAACTCTGAAAAGATATATATCTATATATATATATATATATATATATATGGAATTTGGCTCTCTAAAGGTTAACACTCGGGTTTTTGGGAAACGAGTAATATACTTGGGTTCCGAAAACTCGGGGCGTTACAGCTCCTGCTTGCGAACGTACGAGAACAGGTTGCTCTGTTGCCACTGGAGCGACCTCCCCTTGATCGGGGGGTGGTTGCTATCTTGCCATCTGCTGCTTCATTTAGCTGATCTCGTTGACCAATGTTTGTACTTGGTTATGCAGCACATGGTACTTGCCTCCTTGGCTCCAAGTTCGTTGAGACAGTCCTGTTGGAACTGATTCAGCATGGAGTACATAAGATGAGTGTCTTTGTCCAGTGGGCTCGGGTTCTACGACTACTACTGGGAGTGCTTTCTTCTTTCCCTTAGCCATTTCTGGTAAAGTTACAAAGACTTTTTATCTGCTTCCCTCAGACGGTGCTAAAAATGTTGATGCAAAAATCTGGTTCACCCTCGTCGAGCTTCGAGCACTCGTGCCGAGCCCTGTAAGCCTGCACATGAGAAGGACAAAGGAGACCCTGACTAGAGCAGGGGACCCTCTGAAACCTACCCACGCTACTTAGACCCAGATTCTTAGCCTGACTTTGGCATCGGAGGGTCCCCTGCTCTAGTCAGGGTCTCCTTTGTCCTTCTCCTGTGCTGGCTTACAGGGCTCGGCGCGAGTGTTCGGAGCTCGGCGAGGGGCAACAAGATTTTTGCATCAACAACGACAATTACATGAGATTGAAATAATTTGAGATAAGATACAAAAACAAATGATAAAACATTATGGATTGTCTTTTTAAATTCATTTATACTCATAATGTTATATTAAACTCTTAAATATGGTTGTAGTTGCTTGAGTTTGTTATTATTTGAATTTGTATTAAAATTTACTTATAGTATTAGATTGTATTTATAAGTAATATCATGAATACCAACTTGTCCTTGTTCTACTTCTGGTGATGGCCAGTCGGTCAAGCTCGAGTTGAACCATTCAACCCCAAGCCTAGCCTGTTGAGAGCCCTAATGACCAAATGAATGTGTAAATTAAAAAATACAAATAATTAATTGTAAGTAGTGTTATTGCTCGAATCTGGTCGATCTCATAACATCTTCTGTGAGTCGATGGGTACTTACACTTTAATGAAAGACGAAATAACACTGAGGGTGCTGGTTGTGGCCGGGGACCCTCCAATGCCTAAGTCAGGTATATGAACACAAAGTATGTGTGGATAGAGTCGTGATATTTTGTGCATACTTTTCTCCTTAGGTGTGATGATATATTATAGGTTTTCTAGGTAGCTTGCGTATCTGAATAAAGCTGTGGGATACGTTAGAGGGCCCATATTAGAGTTGAAATATATTCTCAAGTATATATCCGATTATGCCTCAATTAGTATTGTTTTCGGCTAGAATCTTGCTGGGTAATCTTGATCGTACAGAACGTGAGATTCTTTTCGGATATTTTCATCCCGATTTCGAGATCAATATCCAAGGTTGAGTTCAGCATCCGTGGTCAATATCGGTATCCATGATCGAGGTAAGTAGATGAACTCGACCATTCAGTCTGGTTGCTGCGTTTCCTTCCTGACCTCAACCTCCGCCGACGTATATCATGCGTCATAACAGTAGCTTCCAAAATTACTAAACAGTTATAAAGGCAGTCTAAGGTAGTTTCTTAAATAAAGAAATTCCAAAAGCGTGTTTCTTGCATATGGCTGTGGGCCATCTTGTCTGTTACAGACAGTGGTGCATTCGGTGCTTGGTACTTGAAGATTGTGACAATCTGGGTTCAGCATTCGTAGTAATTCTCCTGCTAAAGACCAAGAACCACAGCTCTTTTCTTCAACTCCGACAGTGAAAGAGGGTAGAATCGGAATTTTCAAAAAGTAAAGATGTCCAGCAACAGATCTCCCATTTTTCCAATGCCTCAACCACATCATTTCAGCGATTATGGTTTCGACCCCCAAATCGACTATTTCCAGGTATACCCATTTTGCCCCTCTTCCTTCATTTTTCTTTTCCTCTTCCTATTCTATTCTCTCTTCTTTTCTCTTTCCAGATCCTGGAAGAAGCCAGACAGGTTAGGAGAGAAACAAGGCCAGTTGAGGAAGCTTTGGATTTCAAACTACAAAAACCCATCTCAAGAGAAGAATTAAAGAAGACAAAGAAGCGAAAGTGGTGGAATGCGCTTTCGTTCTGGAAATGGAAGAGGAGAGAAGATCAACGACAGCAACAACAGCCCCACCATCTTCCACGGAGAGCGTTTTCGGGGCCCGTGTACGAGACGGAGAGCGGGTCGAGTACGCCGAGTCGGAGCAGCCGGCCGAGTTCGGGTCCGCTGGCGGGGCCGCTGACGCCGAGTCGGAGTGGGGATCTTGAGACGCCGTACTTGAATCTGAGAGAGCTGAATCCCGACGCGCAACAGCATCGGGTCTCGACCTCTTCCCTGCCCGTATATTTCGTTACTTGAAAATGTTTTTTTTTTTTTTCGGGTACTGATATTTACACCCACCTTGTTTGATTACATACGCCCTTTCTTTTCTATGTTTGGTCAAAAAGTAATACAATTTCGTACGGTTGTTGGGTGGTTCGACTTTCGATGAAAGTAGAGACTGGAAATCCGTTCAATATCTGTTTTACGCTCCCCTCCCCACCACGTGAAACGGTGAGACTGGGACGCGGTTTGGCTAGTGACTACATAAAGCTGATGTCAAAGCTCTGTGGGACCCACCATCATGTATGTCTTTTATCCACGCCGTCCATTCATTTTTTTGAGTTCATTTTAGTACACGGGCCAAAAAGTAGTTAGATCCAAATCTCAGGTGGACCACACAACATGAAAACAGTGTTGATTGAACTTCCACCATTAAAAACTTTGTTTGCCCACTATGATGTTTATTTGCCATCCAAACATGTTGATAAGGTCACACAGACCTGGACGAAGTGATCCAAACCTTCTGTGGCCACCTAGAAGTTTTCAACGGTAAGAATTCATTTCCGACTGTTCTGCCTCATTCTGTTTTCTACCCTATAACCTTAAAAAAAGATGAACGGCGTGGATAACACATGCATCATGGTGGAGCTCACGTAGCACCAACTACTAGCCACTTGACTAGTGGCAGTGTCACTGACCAAACCGCGTCTGAGAATGGGATGCTGCGTAACTAAGTTCCGTGGGCCCCACCATGATGTATGTTTTGTATCCACGCCGTTCATCCAGTTGGAGAGATCATTTTAGTGGAAGATCCAACGAATGAGCTAAATTCAAAGCTCCAGTGGACCCAGCACAGAAAACATGGGAACAATGACGCCCACCATTAAAAGCTTTTATTGGCAACAAAAGTTTTCGATCTGATATGTGTTTTACCTTATTTCATGTCTTTTTTAACTTCTAAACAGGTTGGATTTCAAATAAACATCATGGTGGGCATTAGGATTGTTTCAACGGTGTGAATCACTCTCCCCACTGTTTTCTGTGGTGGGGTTCACTACAGATTTTTATCTAACTCATTCTTTGGCTCATGCCCTAAAATGATATCTAAAAATGAATGAACGGTGTGGATACAACATATACATCATAGTGGGGCCTACAGAACTTGGTGACGTCACTCAGTTGCGAGACTTGCTACTCGACGTGTAAGTAGCTAATCCGCGTCCGCTGCCCATAGGTTTGTACGTAGGCCACCGCGGTTTGCATGCCGAGACGGCCACTACCGACTCTCGATGGATGGTGCGCTGAGGGCCCACCGTGACGTATGAGCTTTATTTACACCGTCCATCCATTTTGCCAGCTCAATTTTATGCTCCCAAGGCAGATCAAGTCTCAGGCGCAGAGAACAGTGGTGGTAGAACGCCAAGTACCGTTAAAATCTTCCCGGGAGCCACAAAACTGATATTTATGTTTTTCCCTTCATCCATATCCTTGTGTCTTAATCAACAGCCTATATGGCAAATAAACATTTACTGATGGGGGATCGTTGACTCTCAGGAGTTTCAACACCTGGTCAAGGGTTCGAGTACTCATGGGTGGTGAAATTCCACTAAGGCGTGAATATGTGTAAAAATTAATAATAATAATAATAATAATAATAATAATAATTACACTTACTGATGGGTGCTCAATCATCAATGTTTTCTGTGCGTGAACGGGAACTAGTGCGTGAAGATGTGGCAAAATGCAGCCTCATTTTTATTTTTTTTAACTCTTTTCATTTGTTAGATCTGTTTTTGATTGATTTGAATGTTGGTTTCAATTGGAGATAAAGGAACGTTTGATTTGGGGTCACCATTGACCCAAAAAAGCTTAAAATTTATAATCGAATAGAAACTGTGGAATCATTTACAAGTCAGGAGCATTGCAACTCAAAAGACTCTGATAGTTGGTTTGCAACTATAAATTCTAGGTAATAGCTGTTAGATTTTCTATTATTGTATTTTTTTCATACTTTCTTTACAGAGATTTTGTACAAATATATAGGGAGATTAGCAACCTTATTCTTAGCTATACATAGATATTGTACAATCATGAATATAATATTTTTTATTTTCTCTTAATTGACAACTCATTGATTAATCTGACAACTCATGCCAACACTCCCTCTCAAGTGAAAGCATCCAAATCTTCAATGCGCAACTTGTTTAGTGAGTTGTAGAAATCCTTGCTTGATACAACCTTTGTAAGAATATCCGTCAGTTAGTCTTCGGACTTCACGAATGGAAATTGAATTATTTTAGCTTCGAGATTTTCTTTAATAAAGTGTCTATCAACCTCCACGTGTTTAGTACGATCATGCTGGATCGGATTGTGAGCAATGGTGATAGCTGCCTTGTTATCACAAAAGAGGTCCATCTCAGATGTAGGAGCAAACCCAATTTCAGTTAGAAGTCTTTTGAGCCACAGGACTTCACAAAGTCCTTTAGCCATTCCACGAAACTTTGCTTCAGCACTTGATAATGCCACCACTTTTTGCTTCTTACTTTTCCATATAACAAGATTCCCTCCAACAAACATGAAGTATCCTAAGGTGGATCTTCTGTCTGTGGTATTCCCCACGCAATCTGCGTTTGTATAACCATTAACTCTGAGATGGTTATTTTTCAAAAACATAAGCCCTTTTCCGGGAGAGGATTTTAAGTATCGTAAAATCCGGATCACCGCCTCCATATGACCCTTACTAGGTTGATGCATAAATTGACTTACTACACTCACTGCGTAGGCAATATCTTGACGAGTATGAGAGAGGTAAACAAATCTACCAAATAATCTTTGGTACCTTCCTTTGTCCGTTGGCATTTGGCTTGGATATTCTCTGAGCTTGTGGTTCTGAATGATTAGAGTGTCTGCTGGCTTACAATTCAACATTCCAACCTCACATAGTAAGTCTAATATATATTTTCGCTGAGAAAGAAATATACCTCTCATTGATCTAGCAACCTCTATTTTCAGGAAATATTTAAATCCTCCTAGATTTTTCATCTCAAACTCGGTCGCCAATTATTTTTGAAGCTTAACGATTTCCTCATTATCATCCCCTATGATGATCATATTATCGACATATACAATTAAAGTTGTTACCTTGCCCCGTTGGTGCTTCAGAAATAATGTATGATGTGAATTACTTTGGTGGAAGCCATACTTCTTCATTGCCAGACCGAACCTCCAAAACCATGCTCGAGGTGATTGTTTTAATTCATACAGTGCTCGCTACAATTTGCACACAACTTCAGCTTTTGAAGATGCGCTGTTTAGCCTGGAGGAGTATCCATGTGGACTTTCACTTCAAGATCACCATGGAGAAATGCATTCTTTACATCAAACTGGTGCAATGGCCATTTTAAGTTGGCTGTGAGAGATAACAGGACCCTGACTGTATTTAACTTTGCTACCGGCGAAAAAGTTTCTTGATAATCTACGTCATATGTCTGAGTGTAACCTTTTGCGACTAGCTTTACCTTGTATCATTCTATAGATCCATCTGCCTTGTGTTTAAAAGAGAAGACTCATTTTGCACCCGATTGTTTTTTTTGCCTTTGGGCAATGGAACCAAGGTCCATGTTTGATTCTTTAGTAGTGCTCCCATTTCTTCTTCTATTACTTGTGTCCACTTGGGATCAGCTAAAGCTTCCTGAACTGTAGTGGGAATATGACATGTGGACGGCTCGTATGAGAATGTCTTGAGAGGTTTAGGTAGCTTTTCGGTGAAAACATAGTTGACAATTGGATACCTCGACCTTCTTTCCTCAATGTCTGGAGAGTATTTGTTTGGTGGCTTATCACGGTTATGCCTGAAAGGTAAGGTATATCTAGCAGACGTATCTATGTTATTCATAAATGACGGTATAGTGAAATTGCTTAATCAGGAATATTCTCAGGAGATGGGTCTGCATGCACTGAGAGATGGGGGGATTCGGGTTCTTCTCTTGATGATGTGAGTTCAGTTGCTGATGGCCCTCTAGATTCGGAGGATATGTCAGGCCCTGAAGATGTATTTGTTGATTCCTCGCCAATTATTGGTGTGTCATTCCGATCTTCAAGCCAGTCAAAACTCAGCCAATTCAACTCTTCATCTAGTGTCTCCCCCTGAAGAGAAGAAGTGGATGCTGAAGAAGGATAGAACGGTTCGAATTCCATAAAGGTGGCCTCCATAGTCACATATGTACGCTTGGTAGCAGGATCATAGCAGCGGTAGCCTTTTTGATGCGTAGCATAGCCCAAGAAGAGGCACTGAATGGCACATGGGTCAAGTTTGGTGCGCTGGTTCTTAGGGAGGTGCACATACGCCACACACCCAAATATGCGATGAGGGAGCATTAGGACAGTAGGTAGAGAGACCGAGGCTGACAGAGACTGTAATTGTAACGCCCTGAAAATCGGGGGTCGAGCATAGGCCCAACTCCCGAGTTCCAACACATCACTTATGCAACATAGATAATGATAATTAAATGTTGTCCATATTAGTGTATTAAACATGAATGAGATTATACCAAATCAACATATCATACTTCAGAGACAATTTAAATTACGCAAGCAGAAGACAGTGATATGTATATAAACTGTATAAAAGTAATAACAAGCCCTTAGAGTATGATTGTCACTAGGTTAAATAATTACAAGTTTAGTTCCAAAATACAAAATATCAAAGATAATCCAACTACAAATGATAAGCCTTGTAGCCCCCCGTTGATCAGGACGGTCTAAGTAAACCCGCCTGATAACTGCATATACGAGAATTCTTCTCGTTGTCATAAAAGTCCGGCTCGGCTTCATAAGAATCGCTCTCACCTGCAGCAAGACAGGGTCTGGTTGGTGTTTAAAACACAGTCCCAGAACGTGGGAGTGAGTGATCAACTCAGTAGAGCTATAAGGCAACGGTTAATATGTTATCAATTCAATCAAGCAGTAATGATGGAGCAGTACAACAATCAAGCCCTAAATACTCTTGTTAATGCAAAGATGGTGTGATATGATGCATGTCCTCTACTGCACTCCCTTTGCGAAACTTCATCTCACGGTCGCGGCATGCACCACTCCAGACACATGCTACTTCCTCACCAAAGTACCGTGCAATGCAATGTTATGATCATGTTAACCAAGTTCTTATTTAGGTTTATTCATACAGCAGGGTTAGGAAGCTAAGGCACATCCCTTATATCAATTCCCAAACAATGATCCATTCTAGGGTCGTCAGTCCTAGTAAATCTCATACGATGTTGCGGTTCTAGGTCACTACAAATGACTCGTCACCTGATCAATGCAGGCCTGGCTTATACTCTAGTTGCTACGGAAAGGCTCGTCGCCTCAACGCAGTCTCAGAGTATGCTCGAGGTCACTACAAAGGGTTCGTCACCTGATCAGTGTAGGCCGACAGCTCGAATACAGTGTCTCATACCACTGTATTCAGCTCACGAGCTTTGGGTTCACATTGGTCACATCGTCTGGGCTCGTCATCCCAGAGCTTCTGACGAGGTGAGGCTGCGAGCTCGACCACGGTGTCCCATACCACCATGCCCGGCTCATGAGTCTTAGCGGATCGAGGTATCAAGGCTAAACGGGCTTTCCACTGGTGAGTTTGGTACCTTAGATTCAAGCAGTAGCATCCATACATGGTGAATATATCATCGGGTCAATCGGGTTACTTGACGAGCTCGACTGATACGAACGCACATCGAGTGAATTGACATGAAGTGCGTATGCACTCCGTGTGGCCTAACCACTGTTGACAATCCAAGTACGACTCGGATTCATCGAACACATCCCGTGTGGCGAAACAACCTCAGCCACTAACTCGAAAATCATTACCAATCGTCTGGACTACGTCATAGCCCCAAACACACTCCAAGCAATTGTATACACATGTAGTAGCCAAAGATAGCATGTGACAAATAAAATCAAATGTAAATCTCATTTGAGCATTTCAACGAACACATAGTGTACATGTTAGCATACATAGGCATTTCAACAGTAAATCACATAGTAGTATGATAGGTTACATAAAGGAAACTCTAACTATGTATAATTGAGAATCCTATCTCAACACCCTCATTAGGTACATCACATCAAGCATTTTCTCATTCAAGTATTTTATCAAACACTTAGACAACATATATTACATACATATAATAAGTTAGTTAAAAACACATATTATAGCGAATCCTTTCACAAAGGAGTTGCTACGTGCACAACGATCATACATTAGCAACCAATAATCATGTCAAGCACCAATCATAATTCCATAATTATTCAAAACATTTTAACAAACACTTGGAATGCATTATAATCGACATAGTTTACATATATATGTAATATACGGGAAACAACGTATCTAAGCATATGTGATAGCAATCAAGTTAGACACAAATCATTGCTGACATTGAAAGCCTTGAAAACCATAACATAAATATTTATAGTCCGCACCTTTCACTAGTAAACAAGTATCGAACTCAGTTTGTATACCAAGTCTTTGTCTACGGCACAACGACAATCTACAGTATGAAATAGGTTAGCTATTTCATCACTTACACTATTTAAAATCCTAAAACAGATTAGGGTTAGGTTTTTCTTACCTAAGAACGGCGTCGGAATCGCTGGAATAGCGATACAGAAATGACAGTTAGGTACGTGGAACGGCGGGATTGAATCCTAAGAACGAACTCTCACTCTCTCTCTCACTTTCTCTCTCTTTCCTTCTCTCTTTTCTCTATTCTCTCCCCTAGGGTTGCAAATTCATATGGCATGAGAGAGAGAGAGGTTTAAGGTCCTTATATAGGCCCAGAACTGACAGGAATGGCCCCAGGGCCATGGTATACTTAGGTTATAGCAAATATTAGTTGTTTCGATCCAACGGAGCAAATCTGGAGGCCCCTTTTCTGCATGCAGTCGGACTTAAGCTCTTTGGCATTGGATCTAAGTCGAGTTAAGTTTTCGGTCCGATTGGATTTGTGGATAAACCGTGGCGGACTAGTTTCAGTTCAATGGTCATCGTCACTCGATCAGGGCCACAAGTACACTAACTTGTGCTGAAAAATTTCCTTGATCCGAGGGTGTATTTGGGTCAGATTCTGACAGTCTAAAAGCTTAGATTTGGCCCACAAGCGAACGGCCCAAATCACTTAAATCTGGTTCATTTCTCAAAGATATTTGCGTTCCTCACACACTTTGCTCCAGGCTCAAGTTATGCGTTTCTGGGTATTATTAGGACTTGATTTCCGAGATGGTCGTCAAGCCCAACAAGGCGGTCCTAACCATATGACTTTGCAACAATCGGACTTTCGATGCGCGGTCCAGGTCCAATACGAAGTTTCGGTGTGCTCCCGGGAGCAACTGGGTTTAGAGATTGATTCTAGATTTTAGGGTAAAGTAGCGTTACTAATTCTACTTGTTTTGGGTCTTATAGATCGCATTTAAAGTGATTAGTGCTAATTTCACAGGTAATCTAATTTAGCACTTAGTTAATTTATCTAATTTCTAAATAATTTGGTCCTAAGTGATTTCTGCCTGAGGTGGTACTCGGGTCTTTGTACGGATTTTTCCGAGACGTTACAGTAATGGGGTCTTAAAATTTAATATTTTGGAAAGAAGGCGATTGATTAAATGTACGACATTGGTAATAGCTATTCACTACCCAAGTATAGGGTTGTGATGTAGTAATAAACTCGGTAAGACCGAGGTTGAATCCACAAGGACTGAAACTCGTACGTATTCTGAAAACTAATTAGATGTAGAACTAGAATGATATGAAATCTAAATTGATTTGTAATTTGAGGAATGATTGTGAAATTATTATCTAAAACTTAGAAGAAATTCAGAGGAGGGACACTAGGGATTCAGAGGATCCACTTATAGAGATCAGGGAGATCTTATGCCTACTTCAAGAATCATGGAAATTAGACTGAACTTATGTGATATAGTGTTCAAAAGATGAAAGGTGTATGAATTAGAATGGATTCCATCACCAAACCATGCCCAGGAGACAAAGCAAACAACAGAATTAAACTAATTACCAACCAATCAACATGCCATAGAGGTTCGGAAGGGTACCGTCATCCAACCATGCCCAGGAGACGATGGTGAACAACAGGGCTTCCTGACGTCATGAACATAAAAGAGAAAGGAACATGCTTAAAGCTATTGCAGGTCTATTGTAATTTTAGTCACAACAGACCATTAAAACTATAAACATTCCCTTGAATAAACTATGATCAACATCGGTTTAGTATAAATAAGAAGCACAAACGAAAGAGTCCCCATCACACTACAAGTTTCACCTCTTAGCCCTAGCTAAGAGGATCTAGCCTGACATAATCAAACTAAAATCCCTTCACATAAAAAGTAATAAAAGAAAGAAGGAAAGAAAGAAACTCTGCCAGATGTAGCCAGCCCACGTTCTCTCTCTCTCTCTATGCCAATCCATATCCAAGCTCCCTGGCCCCCAAGTCACGTCCTGATCTCCCCCCTCTGCCCAAGCCTCTCCCAAGCCTTTATAGAATTCCAGAAGCGGTGGCTGGAGTCGAGCACCAACTCTTTTTCGCAGTTCGTTTGCAACGAAGTCGGACTCCCTGTTTACGCAGTGGAAAAAGCAAAGCCTTACACAACTGTGATGATTGGCCTAGGATTGATGTCAGACGAGCAATCCGACCCGTCCATTGAATTCCTCTCGAAATTTCAGTCAGAGAGGAGTGTTTTTGCTCGGATTTAGTGTGGTCCATCGAATCACATTTTCCACCGTCTGTCCGCCGTTTGGACGATCGAAAACTGATCTCTAATATATCCTAAAATTTCTCCACCTAGGCCGTGTTTATGGGGACATTTCAAGCCTGATGGACGGTCCCGATTATCTGTATCATCGACCAAGGTGGCCCACAAGAATGGACCGCAACCTCTGTTGCGGAGCAGAGGCTATGACGCGGCTCTATGATGGTCGGTGGACCATTGATCGATGTCAGGTGTAGAATCTACTCCGTCCATTGTCTTCAGGACGAAAAACCATCTAAGAATGGCAAGATTGAATTGATTTTGGTGTGGCCCACGTGGTTTTTTTCTTTATCGTCTGTCTTGCGTTTGGACCGTTAAAAACCGATCATGCTTCTCTCTTCGAATTAACTCTCCTAGGTTAGGGAGAGAGGACCCGTGGGCTCCTGATGGACGGCTCTGATCTTTCAAAAGGACGACAGGTGGGGCCCACAATCAAGACTCGGCGTCGGCTGCGAGACGCTGTTGCGTCTTTCATTTTTTTGAGAGAAAACGTCGGTCAGCGCAACGCTGACCGACTTCACTTCGTTCGGTGCACAGCGCCTGTGCGTGCGCTGTGCATACGCACCATGTAGAGTGGGTCCCACCTTGATGTGTACGAATAATCCGCTCTGTCCATTCCTTTCCGCAGGTAAATTAAGGGGTTGAGAACAAAATTGAAGCATATCTGGAGACCATGTGAGCCCCAAATCAAGATTTTATGGGCTGATCTGTCCGTTTAACATCTTCTACAGCGATCCGGGAGCTGGAATTCGATGTGTACGGTTCATTTATGGTCCTCAGGTTATGTATGAAGTTTTGAGCCAAATGGATGATGGGAACCTTGTGATCTTGCATTCTGACTGACTTTCAGGCCACTTGAGCTTCAGTTCCTTAGTTTTCTTGGATTTCTGGCGTTCAAATTCGTCGATCTTGGTCCCCTGGAGTCCGTCCCTTGCCTTGGTAGCTTCAAAGCGTCAAATCCACACTTTTAGTGCTCTTTTACAATCAAAGCTCCTAAATTCAACCTGCAACATAAACACGATTAAGTCGGCCTTTAAACAATATTATGTTCGTAAATCCAAGCAGTAACTAGGGTCTGATATGCAATATTTGACCCTCAACAATAGCATCGGGCCAATTTCGTGTGGGAACATGAGCGTCTAGAATGAGAGCCCGGGCAGTCTCAAGAATATGCTGATTCTTCCATTTAGCGACTCCATTTTGCTGAGGGCTCTGAGGACATGAGGTCTCGTGAATAAGACCATGTTATTAAAAATAGGAATGAAAGTGGTGATTAACATATTCACCACCATTGTCAGAGCGAAGAATCCAAATCTGAGTGAAAAACTAGGTCTGAACGATACGAAACACTTCATCCTTATGTTTCATCAAATATAGCCAGGTCATCCGGGTGCAATCATCAACAAATATCACAAACCACCGTACACCAGATATAGTAGATAAAGGAGGGGGTCCCCATACATCAAAATGAATTAAAGCAAAAGGTGTATTACTTTTATTCATACTTAGTGGATAAATAGTACGATGAATTTTGGCTAAAATACAAATATCACAGTGAAATTCAGAAGTCTCCATATTAGAGAATAAATCAGGAAATAAATGCCGTAAATACCCAAATGACGGATGTCCCAAACGACGATGCCACAGCCAAATTTGTCGAGCCTTGGAACCAATGTAGAAAACACGTGATGCGCACGACGCAAACTGAAATCTTCCATGTAATATAATCCCCCCCCCCCCCCCCCCCCCCCCCCTCCCCTCTTAGTACCACGCCCAATTATCTCCTTGGTGAGAATATCCTAAATAAGAACAATTCGAAAACATTAGCATCACACAATTTAGATCTGTAGTAACTTGGCTAACAGATAATAGTTTGTGAGATAAAAAGGGAACAAGTAGAGTGTTAGGTAAATGAAGAAGGGTGATAATTAAGGTTACAAATCTAGCTCTTGTGATAGGTGGGGTCACTCCATTAGCATTCGCAATGCTGTACGCCTTGGAGGTGAGTGATGGAAGAAATCCGTGGGATCAAATGTCATATGATCCGTGGCCCCAGAGTCGAGGAGCCAATCACTACTGTCCACATCATGGCGACGACTAAGCAAGGCATGACAGAAGTTACCTGGATCCGCAAGAGAGAAGTCTGATTTAGGTGAGGCAGTGGGCGGGATGAGAGAGAGAGAGAGATAAGGTTCGGCTACTGTCACAGCAGCCTTTCCCACGCCTTCAGTCATACCGTCTCGTTTTTTCTAGCTTGAAGCTCGTGCTATCGATCGGGGTACTCATGCAACTAGAAGCAGTTTTCACGTGTATGTTTCGTATTGCCACAATGAGAGCATTTGAGACCATCGGATGAGGTACGAGCTTTAGAGGAAGATTTCCCAGTATGTTGAGAAGCTAATCCAGATAGTCCAAGCTTTAGGCCTTTTGAAGCAAGCACCGCCCCTGGAGGTGGTTCATGGTCGCCAGCGTTCATCACCACCTGGCGAAGAGCCTCCCTGCGGACATGGGCATACGCTTACTCCACGGTAGGAAACGGGTGCATTTGCAACACGTCGCTGTGCATATTGTCCAACCTGTCATCAAGACCATCCAAGAATACATAGACCCGATCTTCTTGGAGAAGATTATTATAACGTTCAATATCGGCAGGGCACTCCATCGGATTGGGACGTTGAAAATCAATCTCAGGCCAGAGGCGTTGTAAATCAATGTAGTATTTTTACAGGGAGTCACCCGCTTGGCGGAGACATGAGACGCGCCGCCGGAGATCATAGACTTGAGAGGTATCGCCACCATCAAATAGGTGGTAGCAACTGAATCCCAAACCATTTTGGGCGTGGGAAATCGAATGAAATTTTCGATTAACACCGGATCCATGGAGTTAATCAGCCATCCTTTGACAACGGCATTGTCAGTACGCCATTTGCGGAAGGACAGATCGGTCGGAGATGGCGGAGGTAACTCGCCATTGATGTAGCCCAACTTGTCTTTGCCGGATATCTACATCTCGACAACTTAGGACCATAAAGCATAGTTGGATACATCCAACATGATACCGATTGGGACAACCGCAGGTTCAAAAAGCACGGTCGGGGCCTGAGCTTTGAATAGAGCTTCGGCCATTTTTGTGGTGAATATTTCAGAGAGGAGCGTATTATGATCGATGGAAGAGTCACCGGACTTCATCGGGGTTTCGGTCTCCCATATGTGAAGGTGGCGCGGAAGGAAGCTATGAACAAGGGTTAGACGTAAACCAAGAGCTAGAAATCGACTAGCTCTGATACCATGTCAAATTTTCTATTATTGTACTTTTTCATACTTTCTTGACAGAGATATTGTACAAACATATAGGGAGATTAGCAACCCTATTCTTTGCTATACATAGATATTGTACAATCATGAATATAATCTTTCTGATTTTCTTGTAATTGACAACTCATTGATTGATTTAACAACTCACGCCAATAACAGCCTTGGTTAAAGGAAAGGAAGGGATTAAACACCCTTTTTTCGCCTTAGAGATACATGGTCTCTAATTTAAGGGACTGTATGATTTTTATTTTTATTTTGAAAATTTAGAGAAATTTCAGCATCATTGTGCCTAAAAGAAAAAAATGGAACTTAGCCTTTTAAGGTTTAAGATCCTATCTGGGCAAACAACATGTAAAGTATGTAGTTAAAAGAAAAAAAAAATGGTGAAATAAAATAAAAAAATGTGAGTGCATATACTTCCGGTGTTTTAATATGTGAAAAATGGAATACGCTTTGATTCGAAATGTGAGAAGAAAAATGAAAATTCAGACACACTTTTTTGTCAAAATGGATGGTACGATGTTCCAAATTTTAACCCTACTCGTTCACTTCAATATTTTCATTTGCTTTCAAAATCTTGACTGACAGAGAGAGGTCCTTAGAAATGATAGAAGGTCGAAGGAATCCTAGTATGTGCTGTTTAGAAAAGAGTACATGCCACAACTGAATCGACTTCAAGTGATTAGTCAGATAGACCTCCTACAGTGGGATTTCACCCACCTGGAGTACTTGAACCTTGACATGCCTTTTAAAACTCTTGTGATCTGCAAAAGGAAATCTAAGCTCTAAAAATAAGAAAATACCATAAAAATAGCAAAATTTTCTCTAAAATTTTGTTTTTGAACTTGGAATGTGTTTTCTTGCAAAATAGATGACACACGACTAACACAGTGGGTCGGTCGTTGACTCTGGATGGCCTGTTATGTAAATATGTAGGTGTTGCATCTTGTAAGGATATCTAGATCAAAAGTTACAGCCAATTTATGACTTCACACTTGAAAATTAATGACAATCTCTTTGTCCGGATTGAATTTCTTCTTCGAATCAAACGCGCATGGCATTCGTGCACAGTTACGTGATGCAGATTACCGTAGGCTTCCAAACATTGTAAATTCATAGATTACAAACCGCTTCATTTAACATTGTTTTGATCTAACCAGTTAGGAATTTATCTATACTAGTTCTACATCATATCTTCCATCCAACACATTTTGAGTACATATATCCTAGTATCCACCTAAGTGGGTAGTTCCCTAACCATGGCCCCATTGCATGCCTTACATTTACAATGTCAATCCTTTTTGATAGCTCATTTTAGGGCATGATTCTAAAAAAGAAGCAGAACTAAATCTCGGTGGACCCTACCATAGAAAAAGTCATAATTGAATCCCACCATTAAAATTTTTATGAGGCCTTTGGAATGTTTATTTGTCATCCAATCTTTTGATAAGGTAACAAAGATGAATGAAGAGACCATGGAAATATCAGCTTGATCCAAAACTTTTGTGGCTAATGAAAAGTTGTACAATCGATTATCATTGCTTCCTGTATCATGGTCTACCAGTAATTTGGATTTTATTTCATTTCTTAGATCATGGCCCCAAAATGAGTTTTTCAAAATAGATGGACAACTAAATATAAATATAAGGTACATACATAATAGTGGCCCCACGGTCGGGGATCCTACCCACTTACTGTCCATCTATTTCTCAAGATGAAAATAAATAAATAATTAGAGAGGGTAGAAAGCTCAGCCGCTCGACACACCAAGAAACAGTGCGAACTTAATGTCCACCGTTGAAACATTCCTGGAGCCGACCATAAAGTTTTATACCATCTAAACCGTTCACAGGGTTATTACCAACTCAGATAAACGGTAGGCACAAATATCATCCTGTAGAAATCCTCCGTGGCTCCCATAAAGTTTCCAAGGTGAGTGCTCATGCCTGCTTTTTGTGTGTGTGGCCTACCTAAGTTTTGGATCTGTATGAATTTTGGCTTCCCATCTCGTATTTTAAACGGTGTAAATTTGCCAAGGAAATCCCTGTTGCCCTACGTAGCTTCCAACCGCATGAACTTCATATGGCTGGGGCATATGCAGTTGATCTCTTCCCAGGAGAAGTTTGGATAATGGAACCATGGCCAGTTGGACAAATCGACCATACAAGAAAATTGGACATATTCACACGTGTTCAATCTCAAGCTTGTATAGTTCGACATCATTGGATTTTGTGTTGATCGAGGGATTTTTCAGTTCTACCAAAGCTTATGTTAGTTCGACCGAAAATTTCAATTTTTATTCATATATTCAACGTGATGTTTTACATTTAATCGGCTGGATACCCGGTAGGGCTGAAAGTTGGGCGGGTTCAAACCCGACCGACTCGTGACCGACTCGACATTGGGTTGGGCTCAGGCAAAATGCATTGCGTTGTCTCAAGCTTAGGTTATATAGACACCAAGTCGATAAAAGTTGGGTCGGCTCGGGTTGAAGTCTCGATATTGCCTGACCTAACTCGAACCTAATAGATATGTAAGTTTATAAATTATAATTGAGTGCAGATCGTCTATGTTGAAGGCATAAGAAATTCTAATGCCATTGGGTCTCATTGGTCCACGCCATTTCCGATGACTCAAGCTAACAAGATACGTCGGATTCCTCTCTCCCGAATATATGTTTTAGCTTATTTGTTTAGAAAAAATGAAGTTCTTTACAGTAAATAACTACATACATAATAAAATCATAGGTGCAAAAAATAAGATGTGTATTGAAATATAATATACTAATGTAATAACGAAAATATTAGTATGTATCCACCCAACCAACCCGACGGAGCCTGCTTGGGTTAGGCTTGGTTAGGGTTGAGGTATAGGAACCTTGGGTTGGTATAGGGTTGAGCACCAACCCATCCGACTTTCAGCCCTAATACCCAGTACGAATGAAGTATGTCGGTTTTAACCGATCCAATTGATCGAAAAGTATAAGCATAGGTTTTGTTTTCTAATCTTATATGATAGCTTATGAGTAAGTTTGTAATTAGGATTAGGGCATGTAAAGACGAGCCAAAGAGAATTTTGAAAAAGGTGGTTTTTTTTTACTTTAAGTTGATTCATTTCTTATATATATATAGGATTCATTTCTTGTTTTTTTTAATTATATTGAATTGATCATCACTTTGTATCTTAATTTTTTTTTTCAATATTTTTTGGGGCCTACTTGATCATATACGTGGCAACATACAAAGGCTTTCTATCCTTTTTTAATTGATTCTAGTTTTCTGTATCTGCATCAATCTGCATCCAATCATAATGAGAAATCCAAATGGTCATAGTATTGATTGATGAAAGGTAATCATTAATTTCCGCCATTCCAAGTATTTCCTGCTCTACTGTCTCTCAACCCCAGTATATGTTGAGAAGATGGAACAATGTATCCTAACAGGAAGGATATCAATAGTGATTAACAAGATCCGCGAGCATTTTTCCTTTGACTTGGAGGTTTCATCCACTAGAATATTGTTTACCATCGTTCTAGAGTCTTTTGTGTTTTATGTACTAGAGTTTTGCCATCTGGTCCCTGTAGCAACTTTCCTGCTAGTGAGCTGGGATGTAATCACAGTCTCCAAATGTTGAGGTTGATGATTTTTGTAGAATCCTATTTAGACCTGAATTTGAGGTTTGTTGCATGCTCTTGGAGCTAATTTCATGGGTATGGATCATTTGGTTACGAATTTGTTGTATGTATTAAATTTGGGTGGCTCTTTGCGACCAAGTCTTGCGAATGCAGGTTCTACCGAACATAAATCATTCCTATGGGAGTCCATGATGGTTGGGATCTTTCATGTCTCTCTGCTTTCTTGGGGACCCATGTATGGTTTTCTTTAAGGACCCCTCTCTCTCTCTCTCTCTCTCTCTCTCTCTCTCTCTCTCTCTCTCTCTCTCTCTCTCTCTCCTCTCTCTCTCTCTCTCTCTCTCTCTCTATCTCTCAAACTCAAAGTTGGTTTAATTCAAAAGTCATGATGCAAAAACAGAAGTGGTGAAGTTCTATCTGTCCTTCTACAAAGAAACTGAAAGAAATTTAGAACTTAAAATCTTCTATCACAGTCTCTTCTTCATTTTTTTTTTTTCACTAAAGCTTTTTCCAATTCATTCATACATGAATCTGAGGTTTGTCTAATCCACAGCCTGTGGGGACCATACAACATGTTTGCCTTTTCTTTGAATCAATGTGATTTTGACACATGATGGGGATCCTCGTCTTTTACGCTTCCAAAGTGGCCATAGTGCTCCTCCTCTATGTTGTAAGGTTTGGATGATAAGAATCCTCTCTAGGTGTTATGCTTGCATTCCTTTGGTTAATTAACATTGTTTTGATTCTCAGAAGTGTTCTCATTATTTTATTTCTTTCCATGTTGAGAAAAGGGTTTTGAAGGACTAAAATTCAATTCCTTTCAATATCAAATTCCAACAATATGCATGTGGATAGAATACATAGTGCATAGAAAATCTATTGGGAGTGACCTAATCCCACAAATTTGAGAACTAGTTGGGATAGATACGTAGTGCATAGAAAATCCCATATTTTCATGTTATTTTAAATCATGAGCTAAAAAATAAGACATATCTAAGACTCAAGTGGACCAGAAAATGAGGATTAAATGGTTACCGTTGAAATTTTCATCACAATCAATCTTAGAAAGGTTTCAATGATGGACATCATTAGCACCACTCTTCCCATGGTGTGGCCCATTTGAACCATGGATCTACCTCATTTTCTGGGCTCATAACTTAAAAGAAGGTGCGGATAAAATCCATACATCACAGTGGCCCCACAAAGCCGATGTAATATTTCAGTTCCGTACAAGCATGGCTGCCCCCAGAATGGAGGTTGAGGTCTGATAGAAGGGCATGCATGACTTGACCGGATTAGTAATCTCCAAACTCTATCATATGTAACAGCCGGTGAATGGATGCATGATTGCTTGGAAAAGCTCTCCAATCTTAGAAAACCAGCAATATGTTTAGATGGAGTGACCAAACCTCATGGCCATGGAGATGTGCACTCACTTATTTACTCTAGCGGCCTCCTAAACTCATGGTATGCTTTTGTACTTTTCTATGTTAAATGCAATCAATTTCTTAGTTCAATTTTTCCAAGATACTAATGGATTACTCTTTAAGGTCTAATAATGTACACATTGTGTCTTGACCATCCGTTGGATAGAAATGTGTGGGCCTTGGGCATTAAGATATTCATTGGAGTTTCTTGTGCCTCTTTTGATTGTTTTTGGCTCTCTGTAGTGTAATTTTTGTGTAATTTTTTGCATTGATTCCTTTCCTCCGCTGTTCCTTCAACAAAATTGCATTGCCTTTCAAAGAAAGAAAAGAAAAGAAAAATCAGTTTGATGCCTTATTTCTCGAGCCATATTCTAACTTGCCATTGCATATTGTAGGGACAAATGCAGATCCAGTGACCTTCAATCCATTAAAACGTGCCACAGAATCTCCCACGGAAAGCAGGTTTAATATTCATCATTGAGTTTTAAGTGAAACATCCAGGCAATTCCTAGTTATAGTGAATGTGTTTACTCCAAATTTCACAGGAAAGTATGGGAAGATCCCCAAAGAACTGAAGAGAAAAAGGGAAGTTTATCAAAAGAGTTTCATGCATCTGTTTGTAGCCATAGCATGCTTATCTGAATCTAGCTCATTTTGTGATTGGGGCTTTGTACACGTAATGGATACCAAAAGGCTACAGATAATCCTAGAAAATGGGATTCCAATTGTTAGCAATTAGGTATGGAAACACTTTCAGTTTCTCTATGATTTAGACTATGTTGGATGTATTGAATTGTGAATATTCATTTTTACTCAAACTCAACTTGCAGTCCTGTTCCTTTCAATTCGAATTTGAAAGTAATGTAATTGCAGTTTGTGCTAAGAAACTATAATATGATTACTTCCTCTTTATTGTGATATTGCAATTCAATGAGCTAGTGTATAGAAACACACCTTTGCACATGATGCTTTAGATATGAGGTGTTCATGCACTTACCAAACAAGGGTTGTGCTTTGTTAGGTGTAGCATTCTATTGTA
Source organism: Magnolia officinalis (assembly GCA_021015155.1). Lineage (NCBI taxonomy): Eukaryota > Viridiplantae > Streptophyta > Magnoliopsida > Magnoliales > Magnoliaceae > Magnolia > Magnolia officinalis. The sequence goes on from JAJHSJ010001961.1 coordinate 34,986, forward strand.
GATATGCATCCTCAGCGGAGAATGGCAGAACTTTGTCAACTTACAGGAGTTAAACTCATAACATCTCCTCTCTCTCTCTCTCTCTCTCTCTCTCTCTCTCTCTCTCTCTCTCTCCTCTCTCTCTCTCTCTCAACCCATAAATCTCTCCCTCACTCGTGTGAGGACTGATCATGTACAGATGGTTGCACATATCTATATATTATTGTTAGGACTTCTGGCCATGTGTTCTCTGTCCTGCACTACACATGCTTCATCTTGACTTCGAGCAAGGTTGCATGTGATACTCACACCAGCTGTATGTATGTACGCATGTACGTACATATGTAAATATCCATATTGAGATTACACATTTGTACATATGTATGCATGTATCCATACGTATCTACATATGCATGCATTATCTCAATTGAGTTTTCAAAATGATTAGATAGCAATGTTTTTGAACTTGGTAAAATCAATTGAGTACTCGAACGAGTTTCAAGTTGACTCAGACACAGGACCACATTGAGTCTGAGTTGAGTTTGGCAGGTTTGCTATCTGAAAAGTTTGGCATGGAATCCATAGTTTCCAAACATGGCCTAAATGTTTCAGATGGTTGATGCATCATTGGAGAGGTGAATTTTGGTGGGTTTTTTTTTTTTCTCTCTGATTAGGGGATTTTAGCGAGATCTGGTGGATCGAAATTGTTCTGAACAAAATGCCACTGAATCATTATAAGGTTAGGGTTTTTATTTATTTATTTTATTTTAAATTTTTAATTATATATTTTGGGTGGGATTTGTGTTTTTTTTTTTTTTTTTTTATTTAAAATGTTTTTTTCTAGTTAGGGTTTTGGATCCTCTTATTTTATTCTCATGTGACGGTAAAGTGGTAAATAGTGTTGGAATGGTCTGGTGGCATTTGTGCTTGTATGGCATCTGCGAAGAATTTCAATACTCTAGCAATGTGCGATGGATGATACACATGCACTTAAAATTTTAAAATATGTGTCATACAAGTAATTTAGATTAAACAGTAAATCAATACAAATGTGTACTTTGTCTGTGCAACATTATATGAGAAATCAGGATTCCGTTTACCATTGCAAGTGCCATATAGGTTAGTAGGACTCTCAAACTCCTTCTTTTTTTCTTTTTTTCCTTTCAAATGGTCTGATTTTCATATGAAACTTCTCCTGGTATTGATGTGCCAGCTTGTTCCCAACTCGGGTAAAGGAGGGAGGTTGATGTTAAATAGGCAGCTTATGTTTGGACTTGTGCCAAGTAATCATGAGAATTCCCATTTTGAATCTAGATTGGTGAAGCAAGATTCGTAAAGCCAAAGTCCAAATAGCAAGGCAAAATCGATGATGATGATGAAATGGTTTTATTGAAATGGTTTTGTTACGTTTCATCATTACTGCCAAATCTCAATTAGGGCAATCGTACAAGGGATGTGCAGGAGCTCTTCAAGTTGGAAAAAGAGTAGAGATCATCTTAGTTGCAGGTTCTACTATGTTCTGCTCATGCTTTGAACTTGTGCTATGGACTTGTTTTCTGGCTCCTGCTTCTTCGCCATTTATACTTGCTGATATTTGACATAGATGCTGCTTCGCTTCTGCACGTGAATCTGTTACCGCTTCTTTTCTTTCTTCATGCAACTATAGGCCATGTCTAACTTTGTTTTTTGGAGTTCTAAGTGTATATTTCTCCTCAAAATTGCAGGGCTAAGGATTATACTGCAGTAGAACAACCTGTGGAAGCATTCATGAATATCCTTTTCTCATCTGGAACTACAGGTAACTTGAAACCTTTTAACTGAACATCTCAAAGATCTTGATGCTTCATCTTGCATATTTCATGCAAATCACTGGTATTAAAGACCATTACAGGATTTGTCAAAGGTAGTGACAGCTCATCTTTTTGAAATAGACGCACATCTCCACCTGCACCTGAATATTTGCTACTTTGCTTCATGCTTCATGCCACTATAAATCAACCAGTGAGCCCCACTTGTACAAGCTATGACTGGAGGATCATATAATGCCCCTTTAGTTCATTAAGTGCGCTTACATGTAAGTTGGATTTGGACCATTGGTCCTAATTGTTTACGTTCATTCTTTTACTGATATATTTCTTTTATACAAATGTGTACTTTGTCTAATTTCTACAAGTGAGGGGAAGTGATTATTTATAATTCATTTGACCCATTGTGTGCAATGACACTAGGTCAGGCCAGTTGCATGGCTTTCCTTGGTCTTGTATCCTGTGGGAAGAGTTGTCACTTTTCTCTCAATGGGGATGCCGAAGATGCTAGGTTTGAAAGGTATAAGGTAAGTTTGTCTTACCCATATTGTTGACTGGTCTGGTTCACTTATGTGTTGCATCTTCTTTCATTTGTGTGCTTATTTTTGTCGTTCATGTTTGGTTTTTGCATGAAATGGCTGATTCCAGCTTTGGACTAAAAATTGATTCTGGATCAAGCATATATATTTAATCTCCATCAAATATTTAGGAAAAGTCTAAATGTTTATTTAAATTCTTTATGTTTTTCATTCCCCGTGTTTGGTTCATACATCAAGATTTTTAGAGAAACTTAGGAAAAGTCAAACTTTCTGTTTAAATTCTTTTTGTTTTCTAATTTTCATCCAAAAGCTAGAGTAAATTTTGAGTAAAAGGTGAAAATGTTAAAAGAAGGTCATGCTTACAGACTTGGTGAAAAAGAAGGTCATGCTTACAGACTTGGTGAGTTACCCTTTAGAGTTTCTTTTCATGACATTTTGTTGCATCATTTGAATCCCATATATAGAGCAGTCACTGTAGTTAGAAAGATGGATTTGGAGCTATATATTTGAGTCTCACTTGTCTCTCTCTTCCAGATGTTTTATTAAGAGTGCTGCTGATCATTCAGCAACTGTTGCAGGAAAAGAAGCACATATCAAAGAGAGACATATACTATATGCATCCATCAGTATTTTCAGGTAATTCCGTTGGTTGTTAAGGTTGTTCTGAAGCACTCATGTGTATCAACAAAGAATGTGCAACTTCAACTAAGGGGGTGTTTGGTTTTCCAATTTCTGTGTAATGCAAAGTAAATGAGCCACCATTACCAATTTTTTAAAGACAAATAGATAGCACTTTCGTTGTTGTTGTTTTTTTAATTTTATTTTTTAAGATCTTGATTTGTTTTTGTTGGATTTTCAGTTCCTTGGAGAGCATTTAAATGTGGAGTGCTTGGACCAAAGCAATGCATTGGATTTTAGCTATGGGCCATTTCTCAATACAGATAGCTTGAGATTTAAATGTGGACACTCAAAGAGATGGAGGAGAGTACATCATCACTCCTTGCCTTGAGAGTACAAACCCTGTGAAATCCACATACAAACCCTCATGCATGAAATCCACCAGTGCATATGGTCAGTAACTATTTCTTTCTTTTTTCTTTTTTCTTTTTATGAAAGACAATTCAAGAAGTTAATATATATAGTGACAAAGGCATGACTGTTTGTGGCTGATTAGCATGCCAGATTGCTAATGTTCCTTGATACAAATCATGCAGTCCCTGTATTTCTATATGGAGCAGCAGATGAGCAATCAAGGACCCTTGATTCAACCAGTAGAATTGCTAGACAGGTGAGTATGTATCTACTCTCCTTGTCACTGGTGGAGTATCATCCAAATTCTCCTTTTGGTTATGGCTTGTGTTTTTTGAACTTAGCAATGGATGGATTCACGAATGCAACTCAGGATTCCATAACTGCAAGGTTTGTCAGTTCATGAGTTGACTGTTTCTCCTCTTGTTGGTGAACTTGTACTTTCTGAAAATATTATCTTTCTGAAACAGAACATTATTTACTTCGATCTTGCATCTAACTTCAAAATTTCTTTCTCCTTTTCTTGTTACTATCAGAATTTTGTATTCATACTTATCAGAGGAAAATAAAAATATTTTTTCAGAGATGATGAAGCTCTTTAATGTTGCATACCATTCCTAAATGGCACATGACGCATACCATTACTATCAGAATTTGTTTTTATTCCTGAACTTCATCTTGCAGTTTTTGGAATGGGTTGATGAAGTAGCAAATGGATGACAAAAAACATCACTGTGGGGCCTTGGTAGGTTTCCACACCGACTGTAAGCACACCGTCCATCACGAAAAGGATCTCGGCCCCCCTTGGGTGCGTGTGGGTGCATTCACAGAACCTGCTGGGAACTCGAGTAGCTCCAACCACGAATGTTGCAGAGGCACCCGAACCAATGGAAATAGATTTCATGTCCCAAATCATAGTATCGTTTTTTTCTCTTGACCATTCAATTTCTTTGGTACAATGTTCCTACTACTCCAATATATGTTTATTTATTTATTTTGTTCTTTTTGGTAGCAGAGATACTTGTTGGATTCTTTTGATTACACAACTGGCTCAAAGTATTTGTTGAAGTCAACCTACATCTAGATTTGGAGGTGTGGAGAAAGCATGTGTTGCTCTCCATAAGTAACCACGCTGGCAGATGTCTGACATGTACATGAGCTGCCTTGTGCATATGCCACTGGTCAAGATCATACCATGGAGGCGTTCTTCACATACATGAGATTGAGGGAGCGGGAAATTAGAAATCTGATTTAGTAATGTGTGGCACAGAACCTGAAATCTGATATACCATGGGGCGTTCTTCACATACATGATATTTGTTCCATCATTCCTTGACTTCCTTTGTTCTGAGATTATAAAGATGAAAAGAGAATTGCTTCTTCACTGGCTATGTAGATCCATAGATCTACTTGTATTGTAGCATGGTGCAAAACACACATGCTAGATTAACACTTTTGTTTATTGCTTTTTCTCTCTGTCCTCCTTGTTCTTTTTATTATTATTTTTCTCACTTTCTAGCCTGTTTCCAATGATGTGCATGATTTTTAATGTTTTTTTAATTGAAGGTCGTTAATGAAGCTCTCAGATGTGGGAACATAGCCAAGTTTGTGCACCGAAAGGCCCTCAAGGATGTCAGATTTAAAGGTACACCATCCACTTATGGTGGACCTTTTTTGTATATATGTTTATAGAATCATGCATGTAAGAGCACATTTATTATAATGTTCCCACAATTTGTATTAAGAAACTAAATTTCTGTGGTCCAGATTATTCAATTCCATGTGGATGGAAGGTCCTCCCAGTTTTCAGTGTTGTACATCTAGACAGGAGCTTGAAAGTCCAGGAGAGGGCAAATGGATGGATTAGTTTTTATTTATTTATTTATATATATTCAAAACCATTTTCAATTTATTGTAATAAATATTATATATATTTTTTTATTGTCTAGTAATATAAATATTGTTTAATATGATGTTTTATTTGTGTAACATCATAATATTGTTTAATATTCAGTTTCATTTGTGTAACATCATTTTTATGTTTCAAATATTTAAAAAATACAGGTTTCGATTGAATTATATATAATAATAATAAATTACTGGAATGCCAGGGCCTTTCAAATCTATACCAAAGAATTTCGCGGCGCTTGTGTAGAAAATATCGGCGCTTTGTCATGAGAAAAAGTGTTCAGAAAGCACTTCTCTCGGCGCTCGAATAGACCTTTAGCGGCGCTTATTCGCGTCGATAGAAACTATAATCCTTGGCGCTCAGACAAGCGCCACTGAAACTTGCCTAGCGCCGCCAATACTTTTCCCGACATACCCATTAATCGGCGCTTGGTTAGCGCCACTATTACCTTTAGCAGCGCTTTTAGTGGATTTTAGCGGCGCTTTCGAGCGCCGCTAAAAATGCCATTTGTTGTAGTGAAGTGTGGCCCACTTGGGCAACAGATGGATTAGAAATGTTCGTGTGGGTACCAATGAACAGGATTTGATCAATGTATGAGCTGAGTCAGGTTTGGGCCCAACTAATTTTCAGGTGTGGCCTTGGGCTCACTTGCTAGGCTCAGGACAGTGCAGGCCCAACCCAAACCGGTCCTGTCGTGGAGCAGGACTTTCGTACATGGGGGTAGTCCAAGGTGGAAAGAAGGACCAATGGTCTGGATTACCCAGTCATGGGGCCCACTTTTTGGCAGTGAAAGCCTGCGTATACTGTTGAATGTCAGCCGCATGTCATATAATTTCTTCCACTGTTTCCTGCATTGGGGTCTACTTGAATTTTGCATCTATCTGGTTTTTATGTTGTGATCATAACATGATCTGACATACACTAAAATCAGCCAAAACTCAAGTTAGGTCATGTCATTAGAAACCATGTAAAATCATGCCTAAAACATCTAAAAGCAAAGCATAACTTAGTTTTGGATACCACTGAAACTTGATGTGACCCCTCATCCAAGTGGAGCAAACACAATGCATGGTTTAGATGCTTG
>JAJHSJ010000305.1:0-48496 GCA_021015155.1 Magnolia officinalis
GTGGGCCCCACAAAGCCCTGCCCGAACGGATTACCGTCGGGCAGGGTAGGACGCAATCCGCGTCCCTTATGGTATGGTCCACTTGAGCTTTCCAAAATGGATGAGCAGCGTGGATATAAAACGCATACATCACAGTGGACCCTACGGACGCGGATTGCGTCCTACCCCTGCCCGGACGGTAATCCGTCCGGGCAGGGCTCTGTGGGGCCCACATGATGTAAGTATTTTATCCACACCGTTAATTGTTTTATATGATTATTTTAAGATACAAGCCAAAAATTAAGGTAGGTTCAGGGCCTAAGTGGACCACAAATTGTGGATTAAACTTCCACCATTAAAAACTTCCTGGGAGGTGAAGTGTCGGATCAAGATGAAATTTGTGTTTTCACTTCATCCAAGTATGCATGACCTTATTAATAGGTTGGGTGGTAAAAAAACATCACGGTGGCCCTTAGAAATGTTTCAACGGTGGTGTCATTATCACTGCAGGTTCCTTTGATGCGGTCCACTGGAGGAAACGGATTGGCTACTCCCCCTGCCACCAGCTCCGGGGCTGGTGGTTGGTGCTCTGTGGGCCCCACCATGATGTATGTGTTTCATCCATTCCGTTTGTCCATTTTTAAGATCATTTTATGACTTGAAACCAAAAACGAGAGGGATATAAATCTCAGGTGGACCATACCACATGAAAACAATAGTGACTGGATATCCACCATTAAAATCCTCTTAAGGCCCAATATACTATTTATTTGAAATCCAATATGTTATGACCCAGATGAAGAGAAAAAACAAAGATCAGCTTGATCCGAAACTTTGATGGTGCCAAAATGTTTTCAATGGTCGACCCTCATTCAACACTGTTTCCTGTAATGTGGTTCACTTGAGATTTGGAAATACCTCATTTATGGACTCATAATGTAAAATGATCTCTAAAAATAGATGGATGGCATGGATGAAACACATACATCATGGTGGGGCCCACATGGCACCGACCACCAGCCATTGGCTGGTGTAAGGGGGAGTAGCCAATCCGTTTCCTCCACTGGATCCGTTTATCTGCTTCATTTTTTGTATGATACCTTAAAATGATCATATAAAAATAATTAACGGTGTGGATCAAACAATTACATCACGATGGACCCCACAAAGCCCCGCCCGGACGGATTACCGGGGGTAGGACGCAATCCGCGTCCGGACCCTACAGTGCCCAACACCACCTAGCTTGGTGGTGTCAGGGTCACCACCCAATCTGCGCTTAATCCGCCCGCATGCCCCACGCATACCTCAAGTTAATGCATGCCGGGTGTTGAATGCCAGAGTATCAAATGATTTTCCCAACTGATAAATAGCAACAAACAGCAGGAACGAGATTCTTTCTCATCTTCCAACCCAAGCAAAATGACCATTCAACAGAAGCTGCAGGCAATCCACCTGCCTCGTCAAAAATTTTCGGTACAATGCCAGATCTTATGTTTAAGACAGACCTGTGCCCTTCCTCCTCCCTCCCTAAGCTCTCTCTCTCTCTCTCCTCTCTCTCTCTCTCTCTCTCTATTGATAGTACTTAAAAAAATAATTTTTCAGAAAATAATTAATTAAAGTAAAAATAAACAGCCTCCCTCAGGAACAGGTAGTAAACAAAAATAATAATAATAATAATTGAAAATGATACCTAAGGCGGACAAAAATCAGAGCACATTACCACAAGCCAATGGTCTTCCACCAGAAGCCCCCGACCCCAAGCCAGATGATTATGTTGACGACTGAAATGAGGAATCCGTAGCCCCACCACTTGCCCAGCGGCACGTAGTTGGCACCATAGAAGATGGGGGCAGACCCGATGCCGTAGTGAGTGAGACCGCCCATGAGGTTGGAGAGGAAGGAGAGGACCATGGCACCGAAGAGTGGTGGGGTGCCCAGTGCACTTGCGACCGACAGGAAGGCCGTGAACATGGCACCAATGTGTGCGGCCCCACTGGCGAAGAAGTAGTGGGAGTAGAAGTAGAGGAGAACCAGGATGCCGAATGACAGCTGCCATGACAGACCCAGCCCACCTACAAACTGTAACAAAGCCCCATTCACTCAAAATGTTAGTGAATAGCTTTTGAAATCTGATTCTGTCTGAGAAACTAATTTGAATTTCCACCAAAATATGGACAGAATGATTTGGCATGAAAACAGTCAGATTCACTTAAGCGCAGCATTTAGGGCAGGTGTTGTTACTGGAACTGAATCCAGAACAGAGCATTGCAGAACCAAGTTGGCAGCCAGATAGTTTTTCAATTCAAGACCAACTTAAAACCATCCCAATGCCAATTTGGGCAGACAGCATCCCCATCTGCCTCAAAATGCAGGAACATCCAAACATAACCTATACTAAATGCTCAAATGGCCATATTTCATATCAACACTCATTACTATATTATTAATATGGTTCGTTTTTTTTTTTTTTTTTGAATAGTTTGACATGGATAATTCTTCAATACTGAAGGCAAACAGACTAGGAAACTCTGTAATCAAGTACAAGATAACACCACCATAAAAGAAAGCACAAAAATACATATATTAGAAGCAGAGTTCTCTCTTCTTTTCTTTTCGGTTTTTAATAGATTACAGGCAGAGTTTTCTGTTAGAGTGACAAATGGGTAAATTCCCTTCATTTCAGAATCTGTTAATCACCTGCTCGTTCATTGCCCCTTCATTTCTACTATTGTGGCAGATTTCTGTCAGCATTTCTCAGTTAGTTGGTGCGTTCCAGATTCTGCTGGGAAGATGCTGCTTCACTGGAATGGGCTTCAATTTGGTAAGATAAATTTGATTATCTGGCGTTTGGCTATTCTTGCCATCTGGTGGGCTGTCTGGGAAGAAAGGAACAACAGATGCTTCAATGATACTTCTTCTGCTAAGGCTGTGGGCTCCAGGGCTAAGAAGATGGTGATAGAATGGGCGGGCAATGTTAGGGATCTGAAAGTTGTTAATTTTAATTTTTTAGGTGGCTAGGTGTTTTCTGCTAACTCAGCAGTTTCCATCCTTTTTTGTTTCTGTTTCCTTTCCTCCTGTAGCCCTTTTGTTTTTCCCCTCACACACGCACACACACCACCACACACTCACATGTAGTGGGATTTCACCACCTACGGGTACTCGAACCCTCAACCCGGTGTTGAAACTCCTAAGAGTCTACCACCAGAGTAAGAGTAAGGACCCTTGTTTTTCCCCTCTTTTAGTTCAATGAAGTTTCTCTTTTGTTGCTTCTTTTAAAAAAAAAAAAAAAAAAAGGGTAAATTCCCTACTGCAACTAGCTTGTTAGCACAGGGCCCATGGTTCAGCTATCCACACCATGGATCTAATGATTCCATGATGGATGACCCATTACTCGAGATCTCCCCACTAGGACAATGTCAACCCTCCAGTATGTCTCTTTTCCATTGAGTGTGGATTTTTGGTGTCCTAATATATTATATATATATATATATATATATATATATATATATATATATATATATATATATATATATATATTATAATATATATATTATATATATATATCTATTTGCAGGTGAAGAATCAAAAGGTCAGGACATCTCAATAGGGGTGAGCTTTGACACATGCTCCATCCACGATTGGGGTCAGTAAACCATCTTGACCGCCCATCCATGGGCCCCTGCAAGAACAACCTAGCTGCACAAAGGGAAGTTCCTACTGATCACTAATACATTACATTCCAGTGTTCCGTTCTATATCATAAACTTTATTTACATAAATCAGTATCAAGATGTGGTGCAAATTCTTCTTGCCTTATTCTAGTGAAACTTTCATGTGGGACACAAGTGCTCCAACACTCGGCCTACAACAATAGTGGACCATTGGATAGAAAAGGGATCCACTGTGGATTGCTCATGGCACCAATATCGCCACGATTAGATTATCTAAGTAATATAATTAAGGACATGCAAAATGAACGGCAAGACCATTTGTACTCTTAACATCCGTTTTGCATACCCTTAATTGGAAGGCTTTGATCACCCAATCACGGTGCCGTTAGGTCCATTAACAATCTACATTGGGCCACAACAATTATCCAATGGTGGTGAGCAATCATAGGGAGCCTAGGAAGAGTGGTGGGCATGTTAATACTTATGGAAGTCAACAAGCATCCAGATGCATCAGGCTGTGAATAGTGTTTTTTGAGTACCAGTCTGTATATTTGGGTCCCATGGTCAAGTGATCCAGACTGTTGATTTGATGGGCCCCACCATTGAAAGAGAAGCAAAAAGACCTCTCAGATTGAAGGTCCTAACCCTTTAATCACTGGACTTGGTAGATGGTTAAGAAAGAGCCAGAGAAGGGCCAAAGATAGGAGTCACTGACCTACACAGCGGCTAAGAAATAAATACAAAAAGGGGACACGGACTGAATGGTTAAGAATAGGATGTTCCAAACTGATGCATCAGGCTGTGAATTATGCCTTGGATGGTTAGGATCTTCCAATCTTGAAGACCCTAACAAACAAGCCTACATAGACGACTAAGAAACAAATACAACAGGAGGGCAGAGAAGGGGGCAAGATTGGATGGTTAGGACCTTCCAATCCAAAGCAACTGGCTGTGAATTGTGGCTTGATGTACCAGCCTGTACAAGTGGAATTCATGGTCATGTGCTGCAGATAGTTTATGTGATTAGCCCCGCCATAGATGGGGGATGTCAAAAAATACTCCCAGACTGGGATATCCTAACCATTCAGTCACTGGCCTACATAGACAGTTAAGAAACAAATACAGCAGGAGTCCAGAAAAGGTCAAGGATAGGATGGATTAGGAGCCTCCAGCCTGGAATATTTTCAGGCATATACCATCCACTATGCTGCCCATCAGATAAATAGTCTGGAATCAGCAAAACATCACCCTCAATTTGTTTCCACATACAAATCAGGCTAAAAAAATTACGAAGAAAGAAAAAAGAAAAAAGAACAGATTCTGCAAGATTTGCTCTCTTTTGACAAGAAATTGTCTATTCGGAATTTGAAAGGAAAACAAACCTTGACGACAGCCTGACTGAACCAGGAGATGAGACCATATTTGTTGAGATAGCCAGCCATCGCGATAAGCGCAGCGAACCATGTCAGAGTGTCCCAGGCCACCGCTTCAGACAAACACTCCTTCCATGTTACAACTCCAGTTATGAGGAGGACGGATAATCCAAGAATAGCAGCAGTGACAGCATCCACATTCAGAACACCTCCAAAGATCCAGAGCCCCACCTAAGAAATAGAAGAATATGGAATCGATTAATAAGACTGAGAGCCACTTCACAAATCGTGCATTACATTTTGGTCTCTACATGTATGTGTCCGTCTGCATGAATGTGGGCCAATCTGCAAGTGCATGCATGGATGGATTCGTTGTCTATTCGCTTGTGAGCGTATTGGACATAAGCAGCAACACTACACGAGTTATAAAGCCTTGTATACTTTAGATGTGCTAAGAGAACAAACTTAATAGGCAAAATATCCAAAAAAATCCTACAAAATGAGAACAAATGGTTTTTTTTTAAAAAAAAAAAAAAGAAATGGAGCATCTTCTTAACAGATAAACAAAAAAGATACAGCCACTGTTCAGAAAACAGATTCAGCTTATAAAATCATATATTTGTCATATCAGATTGGATCCAAGAGCTGAAATGAGGATGTTGAGACGGATGGGTGGCAAGCATGATTCTGAATATCAGTATCGGGGGGCTTATCAGCCCGGCCAAAAAACGATACGATACGGGCATCATGTATCGATATCGGTCCATATCGGACCATATCGGTTGAATATTTTTTTAACAAAAAGAATCAAGGAAAATATCAGGAAGAAAAATAGAATAATAAGATATTTAAGAATCTATCATTTTTTTTATATATATTTTAGACATGCATATATGGTGTATCGGACCATTCTTTGATGAGAATGCTGTCAATCGATTTAACTTGTTGAAGGTCAACTAAATGAGCCCTAATTGAACCACAATCAAGTATGATTTGGTGAATTAGAGCCCATTACATTGAAATACAACAAAAAGAGAAAATATCAAAAAGGAAGTGAAGGTTTACCCTTCTTTCCAATTTTTCTAACAATGGTCCACTTCACTTCGGTTTGTCAAATCCCATTCAAACCATTTTTGTTTGTATTTTGGACATACATATGATGGAGTATTGGACCATTCTTTGATGAGAATATTGTCAGTCAATTTAACTCCTACAAGGTCAACTAAATGGGCCCTAATTGAACACAAATCAAGCATGATTTGGTGAATTAGAGCCCATTACATTGAAATACATTTTTTTTAAAGATGAAAATATCAAAAAGTGAAGGTTTACCCTTCTTTCCAAATTTTCCCACAATGTTCCACTTCGCTTCAATTTGTCGAATCCATTCAAATCATATTTGTTTTGATCCCAAAATAGGTATAGATCAAGCCTAAAATGAGTTTTTAAGCTTCTTCGATGGTTTAAATGAAAAGGAAACTAGTGAAATTTTGAAGAAAAAAAAAGTTCCAAATTTGGGCTTTTATGGACGTATCGACCCATATCGGTGTCGATATGACCCATATCGGCCGATTCGGGGTTTTTTTTTTTTTTCACATCGGGCCAATATGGCCTCATATCGTGTATTGTAACATGCCAATACAGATATGATACAGTCGTATTGGTAAATTGAAAAGGAAGTATAGAATCAGAAATGAAAGAATTAGAGGGAACTTAGTAGTACCAATAGGTAATAAGATGATGGAAAGAAGACTTAGGTGTCGTTTGGTAAATTGAAAAATATACCTGAAAATTAATTAAAGAACTAAAGTTTAGTATATATGAGTATTGAAAATTCCATTTAGTAATTTGTCTGAAAAAAAGTACTGATATCTGAAAATAATCATTTTTTTCATAAAAAGCTTGTTTGGTAAACACAGACAAATATGTTTGAAAATTAGCAATTTGTCATATTTGCCCCTATTATCTCAATTTCTATCTTTTGTAGAGTACAAGACTAAAACTGCTATTGTCATGGCACCAAATTTAGCATACCTATACACCATCCAATAAAATTTTAATAATTTTCCTACCAAAGTAAATCCAAGTGAATGAATGGTCTGGATCTTATATGTTTGCGATGTGCAGTAACGTAAATTAATTGTATGAGGTAAGTAGATATACTCGTCCCAAGGATATGCACTATATGTTTAGGTTTCCAGTTTCTACGTTCTCTTGCCTTTAGTTCTATGCAGTGTTTTAAATAGCGGTAGCGTGATGCGTAGCGCTCAACCCTCTATAGCGTGTAGCGTAAATACGTAGCGGGTAACGTAAGTTACACGATACTTCTATTTTTTAATTTAAAAATAGGACAAATATAATAAATAGTGAAAAAAAAAAAGGAAAAATATAAAAATGCCTAAAAGATGATTCATTTTATCAATTATAAGCATATTCAAAAAAGTTATTAGTTATCATTTATCAAAAGACGATCCACATATAAAAAGGAAAAAAATATAAAAATGCTTAAAAGATGATTTATTTTATCAATTATAAGCATATTCAAAAAAGTTATTAGTTATCATTTATCAAAAGACGATCCACATATATAAGCCAAATCAAATAATTATCACATCAACAACTTTCTAAGCAAACCACTTTAATTAATAATGTCTAATTGAAACCACAAGTCACAATTATGAAAAGAAATAAAAATCTCGTAGGTTAAAAAGTATCAAGTACAATACAAATGTCACATTTCTCAACATTAGAAACAAAGAAAACCTGAAAAAATAATAAAAAACTAAAATAGTAAAAAAATACATTGTAGCTTATGCTACGGGCGTTATGCGCTCCGTAACTGTAGCGTACGCTACGACCCCTACAGGGGATTTACGCTATTTAGGACGCTACGTAGCGTACGCTACCACTACGCTACGGGCGCTATTTAAAACACTGGTTTTATGATCCAATGTTTTAAATATCCACGATATCAACCGATATATCCCACGATATATCTTATATCCCACCTGTGCGATATGAAACGCACAAGTAGCGCCGATATATCATGCATGTTTAATCTGGTGAACATTTTCAATTTCTGATCCCTTTTTTGTTGAAATTATGTCAAATCATGTCGAATGGTTACAAATCCATTGGTTCTTCATGTTTTACATGAAAAATCATGGAGTTAGAGCTTTGATTTTGATATCCATTGGTTCATGTTTTTTTCAAAAATTTCCTTTAACCAGTTGTCAATTGAGACTAATTTCGAAGTCTAATTTCGAAGTATTTAGGAGTACTTGATGAAATGATCATCACACTCTCTAATTTTGAAATTTAAGTGTAGGTGGTCCAATTTGGGAAATTTTGGGGAAAACGTAGGTGGTCCGATTTGGGAAAAATTGGGAAAAATTCAAAATTTTCCCAATTTCTCCCAAATTGCTTGCAATGTTGCACTCTAAACATGAAATCAAGCATGTATTAGGGCTGATCTACTGATTTATTAAGTCCTTGTCAATTTTCAAAAAATATTATTTTTAATTAAAAATTAATTTTAAAAAAATATATTAAAATATTTCTTTTCGAAATTTCCCTTCAACTATCTGTCAATTGAGACTAATTTTGAACTATTTAGGAGTGTTTGATGAAATGATCATCACATACACTCTAAATGTTATGCATTCAATTCGAATATAGTTGCATTAGTTCAGTCAGACAGCGCATAGCTTGTGACCCTATACAAAGGAAACTTATTATGTGCACTTCCTTTTTGAGATGTTATGACTTAATAATGTGTATTAAAGCCTTTTTTAACAATCCCTAAAGTTTTATTGAAAATTCAACCACTTTCCCAATGTTTCCCTATGTTTTCCAAAAAGTGCGATAAATTACCTGACACAAACTATACATCCTGTGCGATAACTGATACATATTTGTATCCCAAGGGTGCGATATGTAACGCGATACCGATATTTCGAACACTCCTATGATCCAAGTGGTTGATGAGATGGGCAAAACTATTGATGGACAGTGAACTATATTCTTCTTGATAGAATAATCATAACTATTAAATTGGTGTTACTAGGGAACAAGCACACCAAGTGACAAACCATCTCATCTTGCCTGTTGAAATATGAACCACTCTACCAGTGGGACAAAGATCAAGACCATTACCTCAAGCCTTTGCAGGAACTTCTTACGACAATAAGCTAAGTGAGGCCAACATTGAAATCCACCCCGTCCATTCGTTTTGCCAAATCATTTTAGTACATAGGCCAAAAAATGAGGCAAATCCAAAACTCAAGTGGGCCGCGCGACAAAAAAAAAAAAAAAAAAAAAAAAAGTGGGTAGGGAAATGCCTACTGTTAAAACCTCCCTGGGGTCCACTGTGATGTTTATATGCCACCCATACCATTCACAAGGTCATTCCTATTGGGATGAACTGAAAACACAAAAATATTAGCCTGACCTAAACTTCTGTGGTCCCAAGAATGTTTCAATGGTGGACATTAAATCCTCACCTTCTCCTATCGTGCAGCCCACTTGAGTTTTGGATCTGCCTCACTTTTGGGCATCACGATGGGCCCACCTAGCTTCATGTTGCTGTAATCAATTGGCAACCGATCTCCTTTCAAAGTTGAAGTGGATTAGGTGTTACGCGGTGACGTCAGTGTTGCCTGGACTGTGGGGCCCACATTGATTTATGTGTTGTATGTCCACACGACCCATCCATTTTTCTAATCATCGTAAGGCATGGTCACAAAAATGAAGATACAAATCTCAAGTGGATCACACCATATGTATTGAATTCCAAGCATTAAAAACTTTTTAGGCGTAACAAAAGTTTTGGATCAAAATAATATTTGTATGTTCCCTTCATCTAGGTCTATGTGACCTTATAAACAGGTTAGATGGCCAATAAACATTACGGTTGGCCGTAGGATGTTTTTAATGGTGGGCATTCAATGACCATTGTTTCCTGTGGTCTGGTCCACTTGAGATTAGATTATGTTTCATTTTTTGGACAATGCCCTAAATGAGCTAGAAAAACTAATGGACGGCGTGGATATAAAATATATTTATTAAGGTGGCCCCACGGTGACGGCAACACCCTAACATGTTACTCAGGCAACACAAGCGCAACTTGGTTGCAACCCGAAACTAGAGATGTGGGTGCGACCCTGACTGTGGGGCCCACCTAGATGTATGTATTGTATATCCATGCCGCTCATTCGTTTTTCCAGCTCATTTGAGGGCATGAGCCCGAAAATAAAGCAAATACAAGTTTCAAGTGGGCCACACCACAAAAAGTGGTTATTGACCATTAAAAACATTTTGTGGGCCACAAAAGTTTTGGATCAAGCTGATATTTGTTTTTTTTTCCTTTCATCCAGGTTTGTGTGACCTTATCAACTGGTTGGATGTTCAACAAGCATTACGATGGACCCTAGGAAGTTTTTAATGGTAGGATTTCAATGAACACTATTTTTTATCATGTGATCCACCTGAATTTTGTATTTGCTTCATTTTTGGGTTCATGCCCTAAAATGATCTGGAAAAACGGGCGGGTAGTGCGGATATACAATACATACATTGAGATGGACCCCACGGTAAATGTCACACCAACATCATTGGTTCTAGCGTTGCACCCTAATCCACTCCCAATCCGCCCTTGCTCAAAGCGGAGTGGGATTCTCAGTGCGGATTTCTTGCTCCATAGGAAGTTCCTACAATTGAAAGCTAGGTGAGGCCCACCGTGGTGTTTGTAAGAAATCCACCCCGTCCATTCATTTTTCCAAATTGTTTTAGGACCTAGGACCAAAAATGAGGCATATCCAAAACTCAAGTGGGTCGCATGACAGGAAAGAATGGGTAAGGAAATGCCTACTGTTGAAACCTCCCTGGGGTCCAGAGTGATGTTTATATGGCCATTCCTAAGGGAATGAACTGAAAACTTAAATATATTATCTTGATCCAAAACTATTGTGCCCTACAAATGTTTCAATCGTGAACATTCAATCCTCATTGTTTCCTGCCGTGCATCCCACTTGAGCTTTGGATCTAATTAATTTTTGGTCCCGTGTCTTAAAATGATATGAAAAAACATATGGACGGAGTAGATTTCTCACAAATATCACGATGGGCCCCACCTAGTTTCTCATCGGAGGAACTTCCTGCAAAAGACTTCTGCGGGAAATCTGCATTTGGGATTCTTTAACCCACCTTTGTGGGTACTGTGTTGATGTGGCAAAGTTCTGTGGGACCCAACATGATGTATGTGTTAGATCCACACTGTCCATGCATTTTGTCATATTATTTTAGGTCATGAGACCAAAAATGTGGCAAATCCAAAGCTCAAGTGGACCACACCACATAAACCAGTGGAGATTGAACGCCTACAATTAAAAACTTCTTGAGGGCCACAAGTTTTGGATCAAGCTACTATTTGTGTTTTCCCTTCATCCAGGTCTGTATGACCTAATAAACAAATTGGATGGCAAATAAACATCATGGTGCGCCCTAGGAAGGTTTATATGGTGGGCATCACTGTCCCCAGAGCTTTATGTGGTGTGGTCCACTTGAGCTTTGGGTTTGCCTCATGTTTTGTCTCGTGCCCAAAATTGACGTGGCAAAATGTATGGACGAGGTGGATATAACACATACATAATGATGGGGCCCAAACAACTTTGCCACATCAACACAACAGCGCCAATAAGTTATTTCAAAAGGGGTAGAGTTGTCATTTAGAAAAACATTTTAACTCAAAATCACTTACCAAATTCCATGTCAAGTCTTAGGTCAAAAGAGGAATGCTTAAAAATAAACCCATTTTTTCAGTGAAAATCCAAATTACGTACTTAAATTTTTGGATTTACCAAACGACCTGAATTAGGAAAAATCATTGAAAAGGGCCTTTTTCAGTAATAAGTGTTGATATTAATTTTTACCAAATAGGCCCTTACATGGTTGGTGATGTGCAACAGAGACCAAGATTTGCATTGTTTAGGAGTGAATTGACAAGTTGAAGGCTCTAAAGGGTGAGAGGAAGGCCCAAAAAGATGTGGATGGAGGGAGGTAGTAAGAAAAAAATTTGATGACCTATTGTCTAATTGAAGGTCTGTACCTTGATAGAGTGGCAGGGAGGAACACGATTCAAGCCAACCCCAGCTAATTGGGATAAGGCTTAGATGATGATGTTGATGATGATGATGATGATCGGATTGGATCCAAGCATCAACTTAGACTGTAAATCAAAAATATCATTTAGAGATGATAAAAATATAAATGTAGTTAAAAGATATGGAGATTGTTCTAACACACCACATCGAATTTTAATCATGTTAAACAGTCCATGCATTTTTGTGGTAATGAACAACATGGAGCATATGCATCAATCAAAACTTTGAAAATTTAAAAGTAGCAAATTAAAAATGTCTCTTAAAAGACATCCACTAAAATTGGAAAGATTCAGAATCTTCAAAAAAAAAAAAAAATTGTCAATCAACTTTACCCTCGATCCATCTCCCACCAATCCATACAATTAAATTTACTTTAAAAACCATGAAACCACATGGCTTTCCTTTTTTTAGTGAAATCATCTGTGATTTAAATCGCAGTTTCAGGGTATGACTCACCTGGGGACTGAAATGAGTATGTATCAGCCCAACTCATCCTTTTGGGCCTGTCACTGTTTGTTTCGTTCCGTTTCAGTCCCATATCAGCCTGGCGACACGTTGCATTGCAGACTGAAATCAGTACAACTCGGTTGGATGAAATTTTAAACCATGATTGCATCATTCAAATACCAAACGTGATGCAAGTTAGGCAGCGAATCATTTAATTGTATGGAATGGTATGGTTCAAAACGTAAAAGGTACAATTTTAGGAACACCTGTTGTAGCTTTTACTTCTGTATCGTCCTCAAGAATCTACACAATGCTAACAATTTTTAGGGGTTTAAGAGCATCAATTTTTAGGGGTTACAAAAATCTTGTTGATATTTATATTATTTTACAATTAACACATGGGATGTGATAATACACAGCTCCACTCCACTCTCGTGTGTTCACATTGATGGTGCAGGTTTATTCCCAGCTTGCAAACTAGAAAGAAAAACAAAACAAGCTTTCTATTTGGAATCTTTAGAAGGTATTCTCAGATACAGGGCATTATTATTGACATAGTGGCTACTCTATAAGAAAGGTAATCATCATGATTTTCTTTTGGGTGCAAAACAGCAAATTGGACTGAAGTTCTAATGCCAAAACATCCGTAGCAAGACTCCATGATTTGGGAGGCAACTTTATATCAGAAGAATGTGAGAAGGGGAAAAAAACAATTAATAGAATGAAAGAAAAAAAAAAAAAAAAAGGGGGCAGTAGCAGATTGTGTAGCAGAATTAACTTGGTTATAACAAAGCCGACATATATGTTTTGACTGAGTCAGACATAAAGAATGATGCTAGAGCAGAGCACTGCAAATGTTATCAAAACAAGCATTTCTTGCAAAGACAATATATTGAAGTCGACCTTGAATCAATAAAAAAGTCTTACATGTGACAAGTATTATCATTTACTTGACACCATAAAAAATACAACCAAGACATCTTATGAGCCTACAGAATCAAATCTTGTAGCTGGTTTATTGGCCGACAATTGATTGGTCAATGATATGCATGCAGGGAACTCCTTCAAGAACCCAAAATCAACCATTTGCAATATCACACAAATGGCATAATAAACGTTACAAGAAGTAGTATATAGTAATCCCAAGTATAGTTTGCCTACTAGACTAGGGCTGCATTTGGATGCACATGTGAGTAGCGTTGCAAACATCAATTTTGATAAGCAGAAATGACAAAATTGATGATGCTTCCTGTTATTCATAGCGAGCAAGTATATCTCGTATAGCAGTTATGTTTCTTTCACATCTAACTTGAATGTAATTGCAATTTGGAGCCCCCAAAAATGAAGGGCAAGGAAATAAATTGCAATCTGGTTACTTCCAGTTTATTAGACTAACAATTGCAAATTCAATTCTGATGCAGTCCACATGGGCCCCACTTATCTCAAAGGCTGAAAGCAAGAAGGGCCACACATGATCATTCATTTCTATTTTGGCAGGAATTTGGGTTCTTTCTATTTTTGAGCTATTGTCGGGTTATTTAGTAATTTCCTTTTGACTGTTCCTTTTTAGTTATGAAATTATAAGTTGTTAAAGTTTTTTATTAGTTGAGGGTTGGTTGTGATTAGCTCACTAATCACCAAGACTAGTTAAAGGTTAGTTAGGGTTGTTCTATGAATGCTATGTCTGAAAGATGGTAAGAAGCTTTTTTGGGAATTTTGAAATGAAATTTGATTCTCTAAGTAGAGAAAAAGAGAGGAGAGGAAGGAATTCCTATTCTCTTGCTCTTGTTGAGATTGGGGTTCAATCGAAACTCGAGACATTTAGGGCCCGATCTTGGAGGACTTCTGATGGTCCATGCTAGAGACACTCGCCGGATTTAGATTCCTCACTGTGGGAGGCCACACCGTGGATTTGGCGCACCCCCTCCTGCATCAAATTTGATAGTGATCCACACACACCCTAGATTGTTCTTTCTAATACCTACTCAATAATTTGCAGAATAGACTAGCACCTAACACCATCTCTGCAGGTAAAGGCATATAAGAAGAAATTGAGAAAGCGTGAAGCAACAAAATCACAAGGAATTAAGAACATGTATACCGTAAGAAACAGTGTTGCTGTCATGATCAACTCATTATTGGTCATCGGCCCCATCTTTGCCAACTTCTCCTTCGCAAGCTTTGGCGCATCAGGACTACTCTTCACTGTTGGTGGATATAACAAATACAAAAGCAATGGAACAACAATCAATGAGACCAAACCGGAACAATCGCAGCCACAGCCCAATCGGTCACCCGATGGTCTGCTTTATCGTATTAAATGTAAGATTTGCACTCAAAGGATTTGCTGCCATAGCTGTCAAAAACATCGCCGACGAAATCACTGAGGTCTGAAAGCAAGTGAGCATCAACCAAGAGCCCAACCGGTTCTCTGTTCCATCCCCTACATTGCTGCCGCATGCAACACAAAGGGATTTGGCAAGGGGAGGAAAATCCCACCCGCCCGAGCGGAAACTGAAGGGATGGCCGGTGCAAGAAGCGCCTCACTGAACACCAAGCTGTAACCCAGACCCAACGAGGAGCTACCAAAGAGCGACACAAATTGGTATGCAATACGGTTCCCAAGTCCGGTCTTTATGAAACCCCGGGCAAAGAAGAAAGCCAGGGCAATGAGCCACGGGATGGGATCGCCGAAAGCAGAGAACGCAGCAGCAAAGGTTAGGGTTTTGGTGAGAACCGAAGCACCCAGCCCCATCAACGCGACAGCACCAAGCGGGAGTGGCTGGGTGATGATGCCAACGATCGTTGCAAGGAAGATCGCAAGCAGCTGCCAGGCGTTCCTCGACACGCCAGAAGGGACCGGGACGAACCAGAGAATAACACCCGTTGCGATCGAGGCAATCAACGGCTTCAAAGCCGCGCCTTTCCATGGCTCAGAAGGGACTACAGCAGCAGAAGAGGCCGAAGCGCGAACGTTAAAAATCCGTTTCGAGATCGACGGCACAGAACGACTCGAGGGTTTTGAAGAAAGAGAAAACCCTAGGTAAGGTTTCAGGAGCGCAATCGGAGGCGAAGAGATGCGACATGAAGGCGAGGAAAGAGCGGATCTGGAGAGGTTTGGAAGATTTTGAGATCTGGAGAGTGGAGATTTAGGAGATCGAGATCTGCAGGTGGAGAGAGGGCGAAACCCCAGATTGCAGGAGGAAAGTAGGGCAACGGACGCCATTAATGGCGAATTGCAGAGCTTCCCACTTCAGAGGAACATTTCAGGAAATGACGAGAGTGGAGCTTCTGTCGTTTTATAGCGAGAAGAGAGAATGGTTTCGGACCGGTCGATTTTGATCCGACGGCTGACGTGTGTTTCGAATATACGAGCTTTGGAAAAGAGGAGTTATTTGATACTCCAACTGCGTATAACGCTTGATACACAGGCACTTCAAAACTGGATACATGGAAAATATTAACTCAAATTAAACCGCCAAAATTGTATAACTCATTGTCACCAAGTTACAGGACAAAAATCATATTGTTTCAAATATCCAGTCTCTGATTCGCGGACACTCGTTTGTTGAAATAAGGCCATTAGATATGTTTCGTTTTTAACCGTCTAATAAATGTCCAGAAAACTGATAGTCAGATAATCATATAATCGTAATTTTTGGTTTACCATACACCTAAAATCGTATACATAACTTGGACGATCTAAGTGCATGCGTATCATCGTTACACTCTACCGGAGTATCAAAGTTTTTCTCCCGTAGAAAGGAGTGGTTTTCTTTCGTTTCTACATGGGGAACTCCGTCGGAATTAACTTGGAGATTACCGCCCCGCCCGGATCTATTTCTAAACAGATTTCAGCTAACGTGCGCGCTGTTGGCCGGAGGACCGTGCTTCTCCATGGTGTCGTGATTCGACGACGGGCCTCTCATGGTCTTCCCAGGGGATAACACGTGTCAGAGATCCGGGCTATTTATCAGGTATCGCACAGTGTGAAAATGACATATACCAAAAATCAGTCCAGTGCATTCATCAATTGAGCCACACGTGCCTTGAATTTGGACCGTTGGACTTTGTTTTCCTAGCCGCCTGTTTCTCATGCAAAGTTTGACCTTGATGATCCTGGGCCACCATATTGTTTTTGTCCATTACATGTTGAGCGTGTATCCCTGATGACTGGCTTGGATCTCTAACGCTTGTTGCTTAACCCACACGAGCGACCCTCTGGGAACCATGGCGCATCACGGACGCGGATTGCCTGTGCACGCACAGAAAGTTCCTATAGTTACTGAGATACCCGTCACAAATCTAATCCGTCTAAGAGTCTGTAAAGCAGAAAGATCCTAAACTCATGTGGACCACACCACGTGAAACAGCAGGAGCAGGCACGTCACTACTGAAACTTTCTTAGAGCCGATCATGATGTTTATATGTTATCCAAACCGTTCATAGGGTTATTACCACTCGTATAAAGTGTAGCCATAAATATTATCCTGACACAAAACTTTTGTAGCCTCACAGTTTCCAATGGTGGACTTTCAACTCCGCTGTTTCGTGTGGTGTGGCCCACATGAGTTTTGTATCTTACTGATTTGTAGCCTTATGTCAAATTATGGTCTTGAAAACTGAAAGACGCTGTGGATTTGTGACGAGCATCTCTGCGAGCCCCACACTGCTTCAGACTATGGGAGCTTCCTCTACGCGGCAATTTGGGATCATCTTTCAATCATGCAAAACGTTTATATGATGGACCACACCTTGGATGAAGGAAATCCAAAAAACGAAATCGTTTAAACTGGGATATTTCAAACTTTTAATCATTTGACTTTTTTCCCTGGAGTCCTTTCAAACTTTGAGTAATTACTCGAATTTTCATGGGTCCGATCCAACCGTAAAAGTCTCTGCGTATCTTACCGCAATACATCAGGGGATGTATTCTGGCAAACATCTGCTCCGGTGTGCCGGTTAAGGTTAGACCCGCCCTGCTCACGTTAGTTTCATCGCTGTTGGGAATAAGAATGTCATCAGAAAAGAAGATGAGCAGGTTGCTTTTTAACCGCATCCTCCTTGGGCAAGTAACCGGAATCTGAGGAGAATCCTAAAATGACGAAAATGCCCTCCGGCGTTTTCCGACCGCACACTCGAACCCACTTGATCTGACAGTGCACTTTCCACAGTCGCCAAAAAGGAGATTTTACCACCGGAACAGAACACTGACAAGCTGAGCACAGCGAAGAGAGAGATAAGAAGTCGACACGTGGATGTGGACCCCAGTAAAAGAATGTACCCTTTGTGCTGCGTCAAGGGCCAGGATTCACGTGACTCAAAGCTTGCCCCAGAGTAACGACATGTGTGTTTATCTGACACGTGGCAAGTATGGACGATATGATTGATTCTAACCATCCTAATAGTGGGCCCCATTCTAGAGGAGGCATGGCGCCCTATTATCAGATTGATAGTAGGATACTATAATTAGCTGCTCCTAATATGGACGGCTCGGATTGAGCACGATCATGGGTCGTGATGCTCCGTATAAACAAAACACCTGAAAAGGATGCGGATTTGGTATTACCCCACCTGGGCTCTGAGGGCCCACCTTGATGTAGGGGTTTTATCTGCACCGTCTATCCATTTTGCCACTTATTTTAAGGTACAAGCCTGAAAATAAGGCAGATTTAAGCTTTTTTTTTCACCACATACCACCACACACTCACGCCGTAGTGGGATTTCACCACCTGTGGGTACTTAAACCCTTGATCTGGTGTTGAAACTCTTGAGAGTCTACCACCGGAGCAATAGCAAGGACCCTAGGCAGATCTAAACTCAAGTGGACCACACCATAAAAAGCGGGATGATAATAACACCCACCGTTGAAAAATTCCTCGGTCTCACCGTGATGGTTAATTGCTATTGAAAGGTCGTATAAAAACTGAATAAAAGGAAAACACAAATATTAGCGTGATCCAAAACTCATATGGCCTAAAAAAAATAATAATAATAATCAGTAGGTGTTTATCCCCTGCTATGTGGTCCACTTGAGCCGTGGATATACTTCACTTTTAGGCCGATGTGATAAAACCCGCACATCGCGGTGGCCCTTAGAGCTCTTGTCCATCCTAGCTAGGGACCGGCCCCACTAGTACCCAGTCCACGTCCCTACCAACCCAATCCGTCCCCTGAAACATGGTACCATCAGTAGAACGGTTTACTCCTGGATCGCCATCGGATGTAGCGTAAGAAGGAATCCATGCGATAGAATGAGACAGGAAATGAACAGTGTTTGGGTTTTCAGTTTGTAGTAGTGCCTAAGATTTAGCGATCCAGACCATTGACTCGTAGAAGTAGTGCCTATCATGTGACCTCACCGCGTAGATTCTACTTCTAAAAGATAAATGCAGTTCACTCAATGGTCGTGCCATGATATTAGAAATAAGTGGACTGGTTAGAAAACTATGTTTGATTTTTTATTTTTTTTTTCACAAGTATACATTGCTCATGGAGTGAAGAAATTTGTTCGTCAAATGAGTGGAACTGACAGTGGCATGAAGTGAATGAAATTGTCCATGAAATGAGTGGAAATGATCAGACCGTGAAATGAAGGAAATTGTCTGTGAAATGAGTGGAAATGACCGGACCGTGAAGTGAAGGAAATTGTCTGTGGAATGAGTGGAATTGACCGTGGCGTGAAGGGGATTGACCGTGAAGTGAAGCGGAATTGTTGGAATTGACCGTGAAATGCATGGAAATGATCGCGAAGTGAAAAGAATTGACCGTGAAATGCACAAAATTGATCGTGAAGTGAAAGGAATTGACCGTGAACAGAAGCGAAATTGCTGGAATTGACCTTGAAATGCATGGAAATGACCGTGAAGTGAAGGGAATTGACCATGAAATGCATGGAAATGACCGTGAAGTAAAGAGAATTGACCGTGAAATGCATGGAAATGACCGTGAACAGAAGCGGAATTATCGGAATTGACCGTGAAATGCATGGAAATGACCATGAAGTAAAGAGAATTGACCGTGAAATGCATGGAAATGACCGTGAAATGAAACAGAATCGTCGGAATTGACCGTAAAATGCATGAAAATGACCGTGAAATGAAACGGAATCGCGGGAATTGACCATGAAATGCATTGAAATGACCGTAAGTGAAGGGAAATGACCATGAAATGCATGGAAATGACCGTGAAGTGAAGGGAATTGACCGTGAAATGCATGGAAATGACCTTGAAATAAAACGGAATCACCGAAATTGACCGTGAAATGTATGGAAATGACCGTGAAGGGAAATGACCGTGAAATGCATGGAAATGACCATGAAGTGAAGGGAATTGACCGTGAAATGCATGGAAATGACCGTGAAATGAAACGGGATAACCAGAATTGACCGTAAAATGCATGGAAATGACAGTGAAGTGAAGGGAATTGACCGTGAAATGTATGGAAATGACCGTAAAGTAAATAGAATTGATCGTGAAATGCATGAAAATGACCCTGAAATGAAACGAAATCGCTGGAATTGACTGTGAAAGATGACCCAATATAGTTTTAATCAGCCCTTTTGTAATCAACTCATCCCTCGGATCAACCCTCCCGAGGCTATCGTGATTAGAGAAAGAAGTCGGACTGAAATGCACAGACTTGGAAATTTTTTATATTCTAAGATTACTGTAAACCTCGTATAATCTACTCTGACCGTGCTTGGGCAGCGATTCAGTTTATGCTTTTAGATCTGCTCGGTTTATGCTTACCACTTATAAGTTAACACTAGTTTGTTATGTTGTTCACATCAAAATATCATTTGTACCTGTATGGGACCAAAGACCATGTCATTCAAAGTGTGTTTAAACTGAAAATGCTTGCTTTTGCCACTATATAAAATTTGCATCTTGATTTGGTCACACGAGCACCACAAAACATCTTAAAGAGTAAAGAGAGAAGTGAGTAAAGTTCATTTCAGACAAATTCCAAATACCAATTTGATTTTTATTAAATTATTTCCTTAATTACTCTTTTGAAGTGAAGGGAATTGACTGTGAAATGAAGGGAATTGACCGTGAAGTGAAGAAAATTGACCTTGAAATGCATGGAAATGACCGTGAAGTAAAGGGAATTGACCGTGGAGTGAATGTATTCAATTACTCTCACAATTTTAAAGAAAGCAACAGATGTATTCAATATACAACATTCACAGTCGTATTACAAAAAATGCACTTCAAATTACATTATTCCGGAGGTATTAGAAATTTGCAACTCCGATGATTATGCCCTGTTTGTTTGCAACGTCTACATATTTTTGTTGTTCATTCCTCTCCACGGGAAAGGATTCGTGCCTTCTTTGGTCTTCCAGCTGACCTCATCTATATCGGGGGCCGGATTCTCAAACAATACTCCTTGAATCCAGAAGAAATTTTCCATTAACTTTTGTCCCGTACTAGGTACACGGAATTTTCATACGTGATCTGGTAATTCCTCACCGTGTACAACAAGGAGCAATACGAATAATGAGAAAGATTGTAGTTTATACATGCTGAAAGAACATGAAAATAAGGCAATCTCTTTACTTCAAACTTGCGACATGTACATGAAAGCTTATTAAGCTTGACGGTATCATTGTAGCATCCCATAATATAATATTCATCCTGGAAAATTACGTGGCAACGAACATCTCGTGCCTTTGGTATGAGATCTTTTAATTGTTTATCGTCCCACGATGTCAACAGTCCAACGAATAATTATGCTGATTCTCTTCTTTTATAGAACATATCTTGAATTTTCAATCTGACCGTCTCTATTAGCATAGTCACCGGATATTCTCGTGCTTTTTTTAATAGAACATTAACACACTCAACTATGTTTGTAGTGACCAAATTGAATCTTTTTCCTGGGAAGTGCGAAGATGCTCACTTTTCATAACCTATTTTCCTCAACCATGCATGTACCGGGGGGTTGGCAAGTTCGATATCATGCATTAACTTATCGAACTCGGCCTTCCTACAAGTCTTTACGACTTGTCAGTAGTAGATTTCTAACGACTTGTCTTTGAACGTGTCTATCAAGTTTCGGTATATATATGGTACGCGCAGTAACCATGGATTGCTGTTTGGAAGACCTGTGAAACTTCTTTCATTAGACCTTTATACCGATCTGATATGATCACAAGACCAGGTAGATTCCCTAACGAATTGCTAAGGTATATAAGGAACCAGTTCCAACTGTTGTTGTTCTCTGATTCTCCGATACCAAAAGCGACTGGAAAGATATGATTGTCGCTATCCAAAACCGTAGCAACGAAGAGAACACCCTTGTACTTACCTTTTAGATGCGTTCTATCAACAACCAAGACCCTTCGCAGAGATGTTTGAAAACTTTTGACACACTGTCCGAGCGCAACAAAATATCTCTCAAACCTCATCGTCTGTTGATTCACAAGCAGGGAAGTCAGTGTCACCAGGTTCGCCGTCCTCAACTCATGCAAGTACATCAAGAGTTTTTTGTAAGAGTCTTCATAAGACCACATTACGCGATCGATTGCAATATCTTTAGTGTGTTATGCCTTTCTATAGCTAATAAGAATATTATACTTCTTTTGCATTGCGAATATTATGTCCTTCGGCCTTAACCTCAGGCGCTGCTCAATGCGATTGACAATCAGGTCACTGGCCAGCTTACTGCTTGCTTGCCGATGATCGCTCTTCATCCATGATATTCCACAAATATGTATGGACTTGTAGGTCTTAATCTTGAATATCCCCGTATCATTTACCGTAGATGCGTGTACCCTTCATTCACACTTATCTTCCATACACGCCACGGTGAATTTCTTGAATGTGGAATACAACACCTTGTATTGAAAGTTGTTGCGAATTACAAATTGGCTCAAAATATACTTACACCGGCTCTTGTCCTTAAATGTTTAACTAACAGCTATATCAATCAGGTCATCAAGTGGATATGAATACAGTGATAGGTCTGCATTGGTGAAACCAGCATCTTTGAAAGGCATAATGGAAAGCCTATTGGTGAAGTTCGATGTTCGAGCCTACTCGGGCAATGGAATGTCGCTTCCACTTACATTTCCTGGGTTGGATGTTAAGGGCAAATCTACTCTCGTAATTGAAGGTGATGCCGTATATTCACTTCTGAGGTTCATGTCAGCCAACACCTTCACTTGACTTGTCATGAAGTTTGATGTATGAACTTGATTTGTCATGAAGTTTGATGTATGAGCTGACTCGAGTACCGGAGTGTTGCTTAGAGGAACCTGTGAAGGTGATGTCATATGTTCGTAATTCAAGATATGTTCCTCACCAAAACTTCCTACTGCTAGGGCGTCATGTTCGAACCCACTGTAACCCACCGGGTCTTCGAGTACTGCTTCATTAACGCGCTGCATTGTCTCGATGAATAAATGGATGTAGTGATCCTGGTGCTTCAGCTGTGCTATCAAGAACATTTTCACATCTTCATCGTCTTTAATTACACCTGGAGGGACTGATTCGTTTGTGCAATGATACAATACTTTCAACCTTATATCGTAATCCTCAGGTTTACTCTTCGCAATTTTGTACATTTTCGATAGAATCTGTTTGTAATATCCTGGATTTTCACTGTTTTGGATTTCCAAAAATCCTTTAAAAAAAAAATTTAATTAACTTATAATATCACTTGATGACCATTAGCACTCAATGTTAGTTTATACTAGGGTGGACCAGTCTAGTTATGATGGGACAAAGTGCGGGCCGTCAAGCCAAATAATCCGTTTACATCTAGCAACGGCCCGTGCGGGCCATACCGCGAACAAGAAAGGTTAGAAAATTATAAAAATTTAGGGAAGCATAGATCTCATTGGGCTTGTGGTCCAACGCAGACCACGGACCTAGTAAACGTCCAGAAGTCAATTATCCGCGTCGTCCCAGCGGCACTTGCAAAGTGTGGCTCACCCCAGCCCACTAGTCTTAGAATCTGGCACTCTTAATTAAAACTGAGATATAAGACATTTCAGTCATCGGATTTCTTCTAAATTCATGGTAGAGGTTTAATGTATTTTTTTTTTACGCCCGCCCACAAAATCTGGGACCCGATTGCGGCACGGTGACTGTTGATCGCAAATCGGACCTGTACGACCAAATCCCTTATCCAATCGTTCCCAAATTTTGCATAGCCCTTCATCGGGCCATGGAGCATCTACCCTATGAGTTTCAGGGCCAGAGGGCCACCAGAACCACTCCAATCACTGGAATGAGCCCCATAGGGCCATTTGAAGATCGAAACCATTTACTCAAATCTCATATCCGTTCATCCGTTTGTCCCCAAATTTTATATGGCCCCTCACCGGGCCATAAGGCACCTACACACCAAATTTGGTGCCCAAGGGGGTGTTGGGTCCACCTCAAAGCCATTAAGGAGTCCTAGAGGGCCATTGTGGGAATTTATTAAAACTTAAGGCCACTTGGCCCAACTCTAGGAAATAAAGCGCTAGCCCCTTATCTCATAACTCTCACCACAACTACCACCACCAAAGAGAGAAAAAGGGAGAGCAAGATAAAAAGAAGAGAAGAAAGAGAGGGTGAAGGTGAGCAAGGTGGACCCTATATCGAGGTGGGGCCCAAAAAAATCAAACCCCACAACTCCCTACCTCTTCTCCAAGAAGAATCCCTCCTCCACGACCGCTCATCCATCCCGTTGATCGTCTAGGTAAGATCCATCACCCCTTTTTCCTTGAAACCCTTGTGATGAGAAGGAATTATATGGAATTCTAACATGCAAGGGTTGCTTTTAGGATTCCGACCGTTCGACCCCAATTCCACATCTCTTAGGTCGTTCCCAAGCCTTCAATGAATCCGAAGGTGCAGACTATTATCCTTAGGTGACCTAGCACTAATTATAATAGGAGTTTAATGATTTTGTTTGTTTAGAATGTTGTGTTGAAGAATCTAAAGGAAACCTAGGAATAGTATGTTTGTTGGAATTGTATGGATTGCATGCTTAGCTCTCATTTGATGTTGATCTTGCCTCTCACATGATTTAGTATATGGATGGTTACATGCTCATGTTTGTTCGATTTCTTCTCATATGTTGTGACGCCCCGGTCACTGTTTCATGTGGGCGGGCACACGTGGGCGGGCACACATGTGGGCCCCCCAAGTGCGGCTGGCAGGCTACTGTGTGGCTGACAGGCTACTGTGCTGGGCGAGCTACTGTTGCAGTTGACTGTAGCATAACTTGTCCCACATCGGAAGAGTTGTCTGGAGTTGTGGTGGTTATATGTTGGGTTTCTCCCTTAACAGACATGACGCGTTTTAAAGCCGTGAGCTTCGGCAAAGCGGACAATATCATGTGATGTGGGGGTGGGCCTTACGTATGTGTTGTTTCATGTTGTGTATGATTCATTACTCTTGTGTAATTGATTCCTTGAGATGTAGGAAATGCTTATACCCGATGTCGTTTCACCACGTATTTGCCTGAACTCATGTGGTCTAGCCTACTTACTGACCATCCTTGTTCATTAACCATGTTTGCTCACATATGTATGAAACCATAAACACCCTATAACCATTGTAGCCCATCATTAGCCAGATCGAATTCGATTCACCGCCTCGTGAGCCAGGCATGGTGGAATGGGACACTGTGTCCGAGCTGTCGGCCTACGCTGGGGTGACACGCCTCCCCGTAGTGACCGCGACCAATCCGACATTGCAGCACTCCCCGTGTGCTTGAAGTCGGGGACGGGGAACCCGACGGGATCACGGATCGCGGGGTCTTGGCCTCACACGTTGGGGGTCTTGATCTCGCAACCAGTTAAGGGCATTGATATGTGGGGTGTATCGGATTCTCCAACCTGCTGGATGAATGAACTTAACTAAGAATTCGGGTAACACGTTTGCATTGCATTGCATTAGCTAGGGTGGCAACTCGGCAGTCGAGGTCGCTCTGAGGGAGTGTTGTCATACGCGATCGTTAGATGGAGTCGCTCGAGGGAGAGTTGTGGCGAGGACATGCATCATATCATCCGTCATGCATGCGCATTAATAAGATTAATTAGGTATTTATGATTGATTGTTTTTCATTAAATTTGTATTATAACTAATGCTTGTTACAACTTAAGACTAATAGCACCCACTTAGTTGATCACTCACTCCCACTCTGGGACGATGTTTTAAAATACCAACTAGACTCTTACATAGGTGCAGGTGATGCAGAGCATGAGGAGCCTGGCGGCGCGAGTCTTGAGGAGGAGGACGAACTGTCCTACTTCCAGCTGATGTACGGTTCTCCACCTGCTTAGTAGACAGATTCGGATCACTGGGTGTTGGACTCAGCTCATTATTCGTTTTAGACATATTTTTGTGATTTTGTTGGGCAACGCCTTGTGCGACCGTTTTTGCATTCTTTTGGACGTGTATATATATTTAGCCTATTTCATTTCAGTAGACTGGTTGTTGTTGTGTTTCATGCTTCAAGGAATTTTATGTTGCGCATTTAAGCCTAATTAATAATAAAACAATAAAATTGATTATAAGTGACACCCGGGAACTTGGGAGTCGAGTGTATGTATGACCCCCAATTTCCAGGGCGTTACAAGATGGTATCAGATCATTAGTTTGGAATCCATTGGGCCATGGGTCATGAACTCACCAACGTGTCCATTGACTTGAGAGGATACGTATTAGAAAACGCAGCAGGAACTTAGAACACTAGGAACTATCCCAGACCATGAACTAACAATTTCAGACGAAAGGTAGGACTTGCAAGGATTTAGAGATGGGTAGCGAGAGAGGGGGATCTGAGGGCCTTAACTTGACGGCAAAACTTTATTCGATTGACTAAGAGATTTAGCTAGTTTAGTCTGTCAAATTCTTATGGCCCGTGGGGCCAACTGAAATAGGTGGGATTAAGGTGAAATAAAATTTAGAGTAGTGATAAATGTAGGTAAGGTATTGTCCCTGGGATGGGAGCATCCCATGTTCCATGATGCCCTGTTGAAATATATTTAATTAAAGGTGAATCCCGGGTTTCCTTCCAAATTATACTTGAAAATTCTTCGTCAAGGGATTTGGAAATCCCCCATTACACCTCCCAACACAAGACTCCTCTAACAAGCCTAGGAAATTAATTTTGAACCCCATCCCCCACTCATTCCAGACACGCCATTTTTAATTTTGAGTTGGGATTAGTATTGAAATCCCATTTGGTACAACTTAATGCCACTAGCCAAGCAGGCCTAAGTCTTCATCTCTCTTCCCAACCTATCTCCTTATAATCTTCACCTGCCTTCATTCGGTCCCCTACTTTTTCTAGGACATTGACAGGAGCGAGCCGGGAATCGGATAATTGGATGGTCGAAGTCATTGTCCAAGTCTAAGCTAACTGATATCAGGCCGAACGTGATAGTTCCAACCATTTAGGGAACATTAGGTAAGGGCGAATGAAATTTTATGAAAAATAGAGAGAACGTAGAAAAATCAGATTTTGATCCCTATTGGGGAGAATTTCATGAAACGGATAGGCCCACTGCGTAGATCATCTCCTTCTACCCTAAATCCAGATATAGAACTTCCTCGGGGGCCTTACCGGTGCCTGGGAAATGGCGGCACAAGTGGACCCCGTCGGATACAAGTGGGCGGGCATGACCCCGCCCACTGACCCCGCCGACACCCCTGGCCGCCCGCGCGCACCCCGCCTGGCCGCCCCCCTCCAGCGCCCCGACCCCACCTGCCTCTCCAGTGGTTCCGCGGGACCCCGCCCACCAAGCGTGGCCCCCTCCCAGCTTGCCAGGCAGTCCACGGGACCCCGCCCGACCGGCGTGGGCCCCGCCTAGAGGTCCAGACCGTCCGCGGGATCCCGTCCGACCGGCGTGGGCCCCGCCCAAACCCCAAAACGTGATCCCCTGTTTTGTGCCATGAAATTTCGAGTGGGGCCCATTCCTATTGTACTTTAAAGACCCAAAATCCTTCATTCTTCCCATCTCACTCCCCTCCATTGCTTCTAAACCCCTAGGAAGACCTCCCCTCTCCCATTCTCAAACAAATCCTCACACCTTCTCCTTCTTCCAACCACATATCACACTTCATTCACCCATTCTTCAAATCCTAAACCCATTATTCAAATCCCTCCCCTCCAACCAACTCCACCAACATTCTTCAAACCCTCTCCAACTTCATTTCCACAATCCATCAAACCCATTCCTTCATACAAGACCTTCACTCCATTTCATCCCACTCCATCACTTTCAAAACTCAATCCCAATCCCAAACTCATTCATTTCTCATTTTCCAAAACTCATTCCATTCTCCTTACCCAAAACTCATTCTCAATATCACCTCAAAACCCATTCTCAAACCCAACATCAAACCCACTCTCAAATCCTTTTTCTTCAACAACTCCCACCTCTTCTTCCTCACTTCTAACCCACCTTCACTTTTCCTCCTTTCCCATCTTCTCCTCCTTCACATTTTTCATCTCCAAATCCCTTCCCACTTCCCATTCCAACGAATCTATCCCAAACCCCATCCAGCAACTCATCCCCATTCTCAACTTCCATTCCCCAACTCCATTCTCATAAACCCATTCCCACATTTCATTTTTCAACCCTCCACTTCCAAAATCCACTCTTATACCCATCCTCAAGGCCCATTCACAAAATCCATCTCCTTCTACTTCACCAAACCCCATTCCAATCCCTCTTTCACTCCCAACATCCACCAAGTTCATCCTCAACACCATCTCAAATCCCATTCTCAACTACATTCTCAAGGCCCACTCCTAGCTCCAAACTCAAGCTATTCTCAAAACCATCCCTAGGAACCTTTCTCTATCTCTTTCTTCACCATTCCGGTGATTCTTTCCCTCATGGGGAAGAAGAGACCGACCCCGCGAGCCCGGACCGAGCCGAGAGAGGCGAAGCAAGCAAAAGACCGATCCAAAGGAGCAGGCGGTCCCAAAAGTCCGATCCAAGCGAAAAAACGATTCTCAAAGGGCTCTTGTGATTCAAGCGTCCCAACCACCCATTGAAGATGTGGAAAATTTTCTAGTGCGTCGTGTCACCTTCGAAGCCTCCGTGGAGGAGCATCTGTTGGATGAGTTCGACATACTCGGTCGGCTTATGAAGAAGGACTGGGGTCCAATATTCTATGGAGATTCCCAATCAAACGAAGGGCAAGCTAGGGCTTTCTACGTGCGCATCAGAAACCCTCAATTCAAGCCCTTAGGTTTTGATCTTGTGGTGGGAAGCAAGAGGTTCCCATTCGGGGTGGCGGACATTTCAGGCATACTCGGGGTACCAGTAGGCGAGGTGCAGATCGAGGAGGGCAACTTGGATATGAGTCTAGCCTGCAACGAGCAGACTCGCTTCTTGTGTGGACAGGTTGCTCAGTGGAGGCGAGAGGTCGGCTTGAACTCATCCAACTTGACCTCAGAGTACCGTGCGCTTCACCGCATTTGCACCCACAATGTCTATCCGAGGCTGAAGAGCCGTACCGAGTGCTTTCACTATATGGTAGAGTTCCTATATCAAATAGGCCAGGGAGCAGATGTGTGCCTCCCCAGTGTGGTACTCCAACAGATTGTGAGGGCCGCAAGGGCAACACGGAAGGACATATGCCTCCCATTTGGTCGTCTAGTTTGTCGGTTGGCTCAACAATACAGCGTGGGTGGATCGGATGGAAATTTTATACCAACCCAGATATTGGGCGATGATATATTGAATAATATGAAGATAGGCCCAATGCAGAGGCAGACTCACATCGACCAATACAGGGATGCCGACAAAGGGGAAGAAGAGAGCGAAGAAAGCGATGAAAACGAGAACGAGACTGAAGACGAGGGTGTAGCTGAGGGGGCCAAACCAGCTGAGGAGATTGAAAAAATTGACAGAGAGCCCCTTACCATCCCAAGTATACGCGAGCGCTTGGATGCGCTCCAGGCCGAGGTAGCGGAGATTAAGGAGAACTAAGCAAGGATCGTGGAGAACTAGACGAAACAGGACAAGTGGAACAAGAAGATATACCGGGCCATAAAGGCCCTGATCTGCTGCAGCAAGAGGGAAGAAGCACCCCACTTTCGCCCGACTCAGACGAGTAGCCCCACAACCTTACTGACGACTAGTAGTTTGCTTTAATGCGGATAGGCCTAACTGCATGTACTGAAGAATGATTAGAACTTTTGCTTAGTTAGGTTGTATTTCATTTACGTTTAGCATGTTTAGTAATGCTTATAGCCCATGCTGTAACATGTAACTGGCCATGCCAATGGTATTTTAAAATCAATGTGAACGTATGAATTGATTTGAAGTTTTCTTCTTGCTTGTGAATGCTTGCATGTATGGTTGCTAATGGACTAGTCCTGTCTTTTCATATCAAAGTTTAACATTGGGTGTCTATTTAGGAATTATTTATAATCGTGCTACGAATCATCCTGTGATTAAATTGATTACATATATATTTTTTTTTGTTTAAGTTGTACCCCTAAGTAGGATTGAGTTCCATAGTTTAATGCTCTGTAAGCTCATATTAGGGGGCGGTCTATAGTAAAATATATTGAGTTTTCCTATTCTCTTATGGACTCAAGGTTCAAATAACATCGAGAAGATAATATCCTTCATCTTTGCCTTCTTGCGTCCTTAGTAGCGTTATTAGCACTCCAA
This sequence comes from Magnolia officinalis, assembly GCA_021015155.1. NCBI lineage: Eukaryota > Viridiplantae > Streptophyta > Magnoliopsida > Magnoliales > Magnoliaceae > Magnolia > Magnolia officinalis. Next base: position 30,276 of record JAJHSJ010000305.1, read on the forward strand.
ACCACCAGAATACCTTAAAACCTTCGATTCTTCCTTTCCTGTTAAAATTTATGAAACCAAAGTATGATTTGCCAATAACTCACTAACCATAAGATCAAAACGGTAGTGTCGAGAGGAGCCTTTAGATCCTGGAAACCTTTCTAGGATAATCGTTGATCAAAGACATCGTGGAGACTCACCACCCACTAAAATATTATAAATGTGAAACTTGAACTTTTAATAAATTTTGAGATCTTCCCAATGTTAGGAATGATCGGACTACAGAATTACGGAACCACACATCTGCGAAGTACTCGCGGCTTAACCCAATTCTCTTTCTTGGGTGAATACCAATGGACTCACTACTTTGACCGAGCAGAAGATCAGGATCTACCAGGACTAAGAAGGGATACAACGATCTTTCTGCCTTGATCAGACGGAGGATCGACGTATGGGATCAAAGCCTACCCCAACTGTCTTTCCATATTAGCCCAATCATAAAGAGAAGAATATACCACCCTTAGGTAAACTTTAACATTAAACACTTGGCACGATAATGATGATTTGATATTGTTTTCAAACCTCTAAGGGGGGTAAATTATAATGAGCTAGGCTAGCGTATTTAACATATATACCCTAAAACGTATATAAACCCGAAACTAGCAAAACTTAAGCAAATGAAATGATAATATCTTTACTTATTACCCTTAGGCAATTTCGGGGACGAAATTATTTTTTATTTAGGGGGTAGATTGTAACATCCTGAATTTTCACTGTTTTAGATTTTCAAAAATCCTTAAAATTTCTTTTTTTAACTAACTTATAATATCACTTGATGACCATTAGTACTCAATGTTAGTTTATACTGGGGTGGACCAGTCTAGTTATGATGGGACAAAGTGCGGGCCGTCAAGCCAGATAGTCCGTTTACACCTAGCAACAGCCCGTGCGGGCCATACCACGACCAAGAAAGGTCAGAAAATTATAAAAATTTAGGGAAGCATAGATCTCACTGGGCTTGTGGTCCAACGTAGACCACAGACCCAGTAAACGTCTAGAAGTCAATTATCCGCGCCGTCCCAGCGGCACTTACAAAGTGTGACTCACCCTAGCCCACTAGTCTCAGAATCTGGCACTCTTAATTGAAACCGTGATATAAGACATTTCAGCCGTATGATTTCTTCTAAATTCATGGTAGAGGTTTAATGTATTTTTCTACGCCCACCCACAAAATCTGGGACCCGATCGCGACACGGTGACTGTTGATCCAAATCAGACCCGTACGACCAAACCCCTTATCCAATCGTTCCCACATTTTGTATGGTCCTTCATCGGGTCATGACACATCTACCCTATGAGTTTCAGGGCCAGAGGGCCACCAAAACCACTCCAATCACCGAAATGGACCCCACAGGGCCATTTGAATATCGAAACCATTTACTCAAATCCCATATTCGTTTATCCGTTTGTCCCCAGATTTTATATGGCCCCTCAGCGGGCCATAAGACACCTACACACCAAATTTGGTGGCCAAGGAGGTGTTGGGTCCACCCCAAAGCCATTAAGGAGTCATATAGGGCCATTATGGGAATTCATTGAAACTTAAGGTCACTTGGCCCAACTCTAGGAAATAAAGCCCTAGCCCCTTATCTCATAACTCTCACCACAACTACCACCACTAAAGAGAGAAAAAGAGAGAGTAAGAGAGAAAGGAGAGAAGAAAGAAAGAGTGAAGGTGAGCAAGGTGGACCCTAGATCGAAGTGGGGCCCAAAGAAATCAAACCCCATAACTCCCTACCTCTTCTCCAAGAAGAATCCCTCCTCCACGACCGCCCATCCATCCCTTTGATCGTCTAGGTAAGATCCATCACCCCTTTTTCCTTGAAACCCTTGTGATGAGAAGGGATTACATGAAATTCTAACATGTAAGGGTTGTTTTTAGGATTCCGACCATTCGACCCCAATTCTACATCTCCTAGGTCGTTCCCAAGCCTTCAACGAATCCGAAGGTGCATACTATTATCCTTAGGTGGCCTAGCACCAATTATAGTAGGAGTTTAATGATTTTGTTTGTTTGGGATGTTGTGTTGAAGAATCTAGAGGAAACCTAGGAATGGTATGTTTGTTGGAATTGTATGGATTGCATGCTTAGCTTTCATTTGATGTTGATCTTGCCTCTCACATGATTTAGTATATGGATGATTACATGATCATGTTTGTTCGATTTCTTCTCATACGTGTTGCTTCATGTTGTGCATGATTCATTACTCTTGTGTAATTGATTCCTTGAGATGTAGGAAGTACTTAACTTCCTCACTAACCCACCCACTCACATGCACTTTGCTCATGATGATGTAGTTTGCTTGTTAGGAGTAGTTGAATCGTATGTTAAGATGTATGCAAACATGATACTGTTATGCTAGTTGATAATCCTGTTAGTTGTCATGTTATGAATCACCACCCAAATCCTTGGGTTGGTCAGGAATACGAGGAGAACGAAGGCGACCCCTTCGGTAGGAACGTCTTGAGGCTAAACCCATGGATCCAAGCGAGTGCGGGTGAGCAACAGTAGTTTGACTACATGGGTCGCTTATACCCGATGTCGTTCCGCCACGTATTTACCTGAACTCATGTAGTCTAGCCTACTTACTGACCAACCTTGTTCGTTAACCATATTTGCTCACATATGTATGGAACCTGAAACACCCTACAACCATTGTAGCCTATCATTAGCCAGATTGAATTCGATCCACCGCCTCGTGAGTCGGGCATGGTGGAATGGGACACTGTGCCCGAGCTATCGGCCTACGCTGGAGTGACGCGCCTCCCCGTAGTGACCGCGAGCGATCCCACATTTCAACACTCCCCATGTGCCTGAAGTCGGGGATGGGGAACCCGACGGGATCACGGATCACGGGGTCTTAGCTTCACACGTTGGGGGGTCTTGACTTCGCAACCAGTTAAGGGCATTGATACGTAGGGTGTATCAGATTTCCCAACCTACTGAATAAATGGACTTAACTAAAAACTCAGGTAACACATCCGCATTGCATCGCATTAGCCAGGATGACAACTCGGCAGTCGAGGTCGCTTTGAGGGAGTGTTGTCATACACGATCGTTAGATGGAGTCGCTCGAGAGAGAGTTGTGGCGAGTGCATGCATCATATCATCCGTCATGCATGCACATTAATAAGATTAGTTAGGTGTTTATGATTGATTGCTTTTCATTAAATTTGTATTATAACTGATGCTTGTTACAACTTAAGACTAATAGCACCCACTGAGTTGATCACTCACTCCCACTCTGGGATGGTGTTTTAAAACACCAACCAGACTCTTCCATAGGCGCAGGTGATGCAGAGCATGAGAAGCTTGGCGGCGCGAGTCTTGAGGAGGAGGACGAGCTGTCCTACTTCCAGCTGATGGATGGTTCTCCACCGGCCTAGTAGACAGATTCGAATCGCTGGGTGTTGAATTCAGCTCATTATTCATTTTGGACATATTTTTGTGATTTTGTTTGGCAACGCCTTGTGGGACCCTTTTCGCATTCTTTTGGACATGTATATATATTTAGCATATTTAATTTCAGTAGACTGGTTGTGGTTGTGTTTCATACTTCAAGGAATTCCATGTTGCGCATTTAAGCCTGATTAATCATAAAACAATAAAATTGATTATAAGTGACACCCGGGAACTTGGGAGTCGAGTGTATGCACGACCCCCAATTTCCAGAGCGTTACACTGTTCATATGGAATGCCAACGCCCATAGCTGTAGGTTTCGAGTCTCCACCCTTGTACGTATATCGATTATTTTCGCTAACTAACTCCCCACCATATGAGCATAGGATGATTACCGAAGCCATTTCCTGAAAACAAACACAATAATATAACTCATTTAGTATTCACATGTATATGGTGGATTTGACCGAGTAGTAGGAAATTCACCATTGTACTAGCTCAAATATGACTGAGTTATCGGTCATATTTTCAAAGTTCTAAATTGCAGGGATGTATGTCACTCAGTTCGCGATGATTTTCACTCACTTCACAGTCAATTTCACTCACTTCTAGGGTAGATTCGCTCACTTCATGATGAATTTCCCTTCACTTTTCAGTCCTGAAGTGATTGACAATGACTGCACAGTGAGTGAACTTAAGGGCCTGTTTGATTTTTGGGTTCACTTGTAATTACCATGTAAATGGGTAATAATTATTTACTTATGTAATTACCACATCTTTTCCAATGTAGATGTGACAACTTACTTTTTTAACACTTAAATAGATATATTTACAAAATTAATGTGGGGCCCACCGTGATGTATGTGATTTACATGTATGATGGAAAATCAAATAGGCCCTAGGGGAATTGAATTGACCATGAAGTGAAGGGGAAATGGCAGAATTGACCGTGAAAAGTGAAGGGAATTGACCGTGAAATGCATGAAAATGACCATGAAGTGAAGGGGGAGTTGACCGTGAAGTGAACGGGATTGACCATGAAATGAAGGGAAATGACCGTGAAGTGAAGGGAATTGACGATGAAGTGCATCAAAATGACCGTGAAGTGAAGGGAAATGACTGTGAAATCCATGGAATTGACTGTGAAATGAATAGAATTAATTGTGAAATGCATGGAATTGATCGTGAAGTGAAGGGGATTGATTGTGAAATGCATGGAAATGACCGTGAAGTGAAGGGAATTGACCGTGAAATGCATGGAGATGACCGTGAAGTGCAGATGAATCACCGAATTGACTGTGAAATGCATGAAAATGACCGTGAAGTGAAGGGAATTGACGGTGAAATGCATGAAAATAACCGTGAAATGAAACGGAATCGACGGAATTGACCATGAAATGCATGGAAATGATCGTGAAGTGAAGGGAGTTGACCGTGAAGTGAAGGGAAATGACCGTGAAATGCATGGAATTAATCGTGAAGTGAATGGAATTGACCGTGAAATGAATGGAAATCACCGTGAAGGGAATTGATCGTGAAATGAATGAAATTGACCTTGAAGTGAAGGGAATTGACCGTGAAATGCATTGAATTGAACATGAAGTGAAGGGAAATGACAGTGAAATGCATGGAATTGACCGTAAAGTGAAAGGAATTGACCGCGAAATGAATTGAATTGACCGTGAAGTTAGGGTGATTCGCACGGAATTAACCGTAAAAATGCATGGAATTGACCGCGAAGTGAATGGAATTGACCGTGAAATGAATGTCTTATTGGAAATTTGAATCATAGTGATAACAATTCGCAATTTCAAAGAAAGCAACAGATGTGTTCAATATATAACATTTACAATCGTATTACCAAAAAAACACTACAAATTCACCGTCGTATTACAGAAATGCACTACAATTTGACGGTAAAATACATGAAAATGACCTAGTTGACCGATCAATTCAGTATATTGACCGGGAAGTAAGTGAAATTGACCAGAAACTTCATCAAATTGGATAGTCACATAAAATTGACTTAGCAATGTATGATATTGACCACGTGAAATTGACCACAAACTTCTAGGTAAACACTTAAGAATTTACCCAGAATTTAAACTTCAAGGTAATTGACCGCGAACTCCAATCACTCCCTAACACTCGGTGAAATCCGTGTTTGAGAAAAAGAATAAGAGTGCGTTGATGTGAAACACGTTCTTCGGAGAAAGGTCTTCAAGATTTCACGTTTATCAATGCATTCGCGTCCTCTCATAAAAGAATGCACTTAGGCTTGAGTAGAATGTAACATGGAAGATGTAATGTGATAGTATGATGAAGATTATATGGAGATTTAGTGAAGAAAATAGGTGAAAATAAGAAATAGGGTTGATAGAGATGAGTTCGGATGTGTATTTGGGGGTAAAGGAGAGAATGGATTGAAATTGAAAAAGCAGGGGCATTTTCGACCTTTGGGAAGGCGTCCGTACAGCTGGGGCTTATTCTGGTGAGGTAAAAAGAGCTGGGCTTCAATGGGTAAATGGGCCATAAATGGGTCGTACAGTGGTAAATTTCTCTTTAGCGCGCGTCCACGTGGCATCATTTCGTCTGTTTGCTAATAAAACCAGTTTAAAAAAGCAGCAGCTCTCCCTTCCAGGATTCGTATAAGCTGGTAGGACCAAAAGGGACGCGGATTGCGTACTACCCCCCGCCCGTCCCTAGCTCCGAACGGGCAAGTCTGTGGGCGGGCCCACTGTGATGTATCTGTACATCCAAACCGTCAATCCCTTTTCTTATATTATTTTAAGCCATGAACACAAAAATAAGGCATATCCAACACTCAAGTGGACCAAGGATCATATGATTTCTTAATTTTTCGGTGCATTTAGGAGTCATTTGGATGCTAGGAAATTTTATTAGTTGTCAAGGGTTTACAGGCAACCCCACTTAAAGGTGGTGTTTGGACAGAAAATTTTACCTGTAAGCGAGTTACAAGCTGTAAGTCACTCACAACTTTTTTAGTGCATTTGAAATCCTAAGTAAAAGAAGTGATTTCACTTGTATGCAACTTACACCCGAAACTCACTCTTAAGCGTAATGTCTTTCTAGTTTGCGTTCTCTTCATTTTCAGCCGCATGACATATTATGCTTGCCTCTTATAGGTTAATTTAAAACTTTTAAAATCAATCTATTTGTCACTCCAATCGCCCAGTTACTTTTAACTGTACGTGGGCTATGTTTTCATCATGTGCCTTACATTGTCTTGCTTGAACGTGTGTCTCCGCTCCTCAAGCTTCATTCTGAATTCCTTCACACTGCTAGAATTTGGCTAATTAAAAAAAGTTAGTCATTATAAAGCACACAACATTACAGCCATATTTTTTGGATTTTGCTTAATAATTATAAGATTCTTTGGAAGATATTGAGAAGAAAGTCAAGAGCACAGAAAAAAAAATAAAAATAATCATATAATATATGAGAATCGTCCCACAATCATATCTTTCAGTAAAGGCAGTGAGAAAACTCATTAGAAATGGAAGCTAAGAGAATAAAACAAACAAAACAGAAGAGATGGATAGATTTCCAATTTAGACAAATTTAAAGCACTTTTAAGAAAAAAATTAGTGGTTGCTTAAAAATAGAGAAAGACTGTGTACAACGCAACACGAGTACACGACACATGATATGTACCATTAGATTATAATTCCAACTAAAAATTATAAAAACATATGCTCATTGTGAAGATTTACAGAAGGTTCTGTTCTGTTATCATTTCTTACTCAAAACTTTTAGATTTCATAGTAATAGGTTGCATCTGTCCTGACCTGCTAGTTTGATTGAAATTCTGAAATTTCTGCTTCTTTGTATTTAATGATTCATTGTGAATTTTGTTTGAAATTTTATCTCCTCAATCTACTATATGATTTTTCAATTTTCCTCACTAAATCAGATCTTCACTCATATGAGAAGAAATCAAATTTCTAATACATACTTTTGTTTTCAGGAGTAACATAGCGTTAAAGAATCTACTAACGCTATTTAATGGAAATTTTAATACTAATATCTAATTGGGTTGTCGTTGACACATGCAGTTTTTAATTTGACCACAGCTTGTTTGTGTGTTTTGTGGGGGTTGAGAGACACGAGCCATTTAAATTATACTACTAATATATAATTAGTTTAGTTTTTATACGTGCTTTTATTTTTAGGAGTAACATAATTTTGTCCTATTGTGACATTGCAAAACCTATGGACGGAGTGGATTTGTCACACACGTATCCGTGAGCTCCACACAGTTTCCCACTACAGGAACCAGGCAATCTGTGTCCACTTCCCCTAGTGGTGACAAAGCACATAGTCTGTGTCAACATATCATATGTCCGAGCCCTCGTAAGATGAGACGAGCGGTCATTATCTTGCAGACGTGCGCCTTTAGTATTTGAAACCTGGTAGGTGAGGCGGTGGATCCAAACCGTCTATCCAGTGGTTAGTGCTTAGATGGCCTAAGGTTGGAAAACACTTAAACCGGACAATTCTGCCCATGAAGATAGGCCCACCAGTTGGAAGGCAAAAATCCATCTCCAGCCATCCACGTGTCATTCGCTTGGCTAGAATTATATGACTATAGCTTTTGGGGGTATGACCTATCTAAGGTAAGGCTTCATAGATAAATGGTCCAGATCTTGTACACGTATGCAACGTGCATACGTGCGTCGATATCATGATTGATAGCTTGGATACTTTTAATTGGTGGAAGGGAGCTCTCTGATTGCTCCGGAGTCGGGACTTCCCATTGGAGGGTTAGATTTCATCCACCCAGTAGAAATTATTATCATTATTGTTATGGGAAGATCCGAGCCTCTTATAATTCTGAGGGCCGACGTCATCGAACAAAAGACTACTCCATACAACGCCTACAACAGAAGGATTCACCAATAAGTCATCAAGGTGCTTCGGCCCTGAGACTAATAACCAGGAGGAAACTCGACCCGATGAAGTAGGCCCGAAGCTTCGCCTCGGACCTCGTGAAGGAACGAAACACAACTGACATGAGGCTGTCTATCAACTCGGCTTGGGCCGTAAACGCGGTCGCAATTCGATGAAGACTTGTAATCACTCTAATAGGGGTCTCATCTGCTAACAGGGCCGAGCCGAGTCCGGATCCCGAAATAAGCGCGCTCCATGAGCTAAGCTTAAAAACTACCATAGGTGGACGTGGCCGGTTACTTGCACGCATATACGCATGATGCGCATAATATCCTATACGATTCTCGAATTGCGCACAGTATCCCCACGATTCAAAAATCTCACTAATTGAGTAAATCATGCCGAGATTAACGGACTCAGATAATCCGACAGTCAGGTATAAATACACCAAGACCCCACCACTACTGGTATATAAGATTTCACTCCTTCTCTCTACTATCAACTTAGACCCAGATTCCCTTGACCTGACTTAGGGATCGAGAGTCCCCCGGTTTAGTAAGGGTTTCCTTTGCTCGCTCCTTGTGCAAGTTTAGGGTTCATTGGAGGTTCGCCTTGCCGAGTGGAGGGTGGTCTAAATTTGACATCAATAATAATAATTATTATTTTTTCTTTTTATTGGTCCAACCATGTTACCAGGTCGCATTACCGAACGATGGTCGCAGTGACTCGATGTAGACAATTAGAGCTGGGCATCGGTGCGAGTCGGATCGGATTCGGTCCAACCCGATCAGATCCGAAATGGCAACTGCTTGACTCGAACTCGTTCCGATCCGGGGATCGAGTACGGGTCACCTGAATCGGACAGATTCGAAATTTGAATGGGCTGATCCGAGTCCGATTCCGACCCGTTGATAAAACTGAATCGGATCTGCGAACCAAACCTTAATCATATTTTTGTATTCAACGGCTAAAATTATACCTCAAAATGAATGAACGGCTTAGATAAAACATATATATCAAGGTGGCCCCACATAACTATGAGAAAAGTAAAGTTGGACGTGTACGTGCAGTGCACAGTACTTGCTTCTTTTCAGGCACGTCCGCGGACGTGACGTTACGAGCTGTATGGTAAGTGGTTAACAAGCCATATGAGTCTGACGGTGGGGTATGTGTTATATCCAAACCGTCCATTCATTTGGCGAGCTCGTCTTAGGGCTTGAGACTAAAAATAAGATAGATCTAATACCATGTGGACCACACAAATTGTTTAACGGTGAAAATTATTATCTGCTTCTATTTGTGGTGTGGTCCAGATGATCTTTGGATATTATTAATTTTTTGGAAAATGGTTTGTAATAGTCTCTAAAAAAAAATATGATCGGTGTAGATATAATAAATGCATCACTGTGGGGCCCATTTAACTTTGATATCCTTTGAATCGTTCGTACCACTTGGAGCTCGAGGAGGTCCGTGCTCGTCTTGACGAGACAACCTACTGGCTACAGCTAATCTATTTTGTGTATGGTATATCACTAGATTACCATGTTATTGTACACCTAAATTTTATTGGGCCCAACCTTGAATGCATGTTATTTATCCACACCGTCCATTCGTTTTTGCATATCATTTTAGTGGTTGAACCCAAAATTGATGCATATCCAAAGCTCAAGCGAACCATACCACGGGAAAAAAATAGAAAAATCAATAAGAACTACTCCGGATCGGGTAGGATCGAATCTGTCGGGACCATTCGGGTCGGGTTTTCGGGTCGGGTCTGGTCGGATTAGGGCCAATCCGAACTCGTCCCAAAATATTTCGGATCTGGATGGGGCTACCCGATCAGCACCGAAACAGACCGTCGGTTCTGTTCTGATCGGGTAGGATCGGGTCTGGTCGGGTCGGATCCACCGGATCGGGCCCATTTTGCCCAGCTCTATAGACAATTGGTCTTTGTTTTTTTTTTTTTTTTCAAGCCGGGGGGCAGGCACTACGGTTTGCGTTTGCAACTGCTTACTAGATTGTGGCAACTTATCCAACGTACACGTAGCGTGTGGTCACCAATCTGCACCGTCCAAATTACGGGCTTCATTGTGGATGGGCTATTGACCAAAAACCACATTGATAAACGAGGCTGGATCCAATATTATGTTTGGTAAGTTAAGCTCAACGTACAAGTCAATGTGTGGTGCCCACCATAATGTATGCATGACATCCCATCCATCCATTATGTGCGGGCCCTCGTGTTGTTATTAGAAAATAAATAACAGGCGGATCAAAAACTCAAGTAGGCCATTCCACAGGAACAGTTGGAATGAGAATACCCAACATTAGAAACCTTTAAGATTGTTTGTGGGGGCACACTTTCGATCATTTTTGAGATAAGATCTAAAATGATCCTGCCAAATAGATGAACCGTGTAGATATGATAAATACATCATTCCGGGGCCATGTAACTTTGATCTCCTTTGAACCGTTCGTACAACTCGACGATCGAGGAGTGTAGCGTTCGTCTTCGCATGACACGTATCCAGAACAGCTAGGTTGCTAGTCTGTGGTGCACCTGCCAATCCGCTTCCGAAATCTTATCAGAGAACGTCATCTTGCTAACGTCATTAGAGGAATTTTACAAACAACGGCTTACTTTATATCGAATTTACATTCCGGTGCTTTTTCAAGGAAGCGGTTAAGTGCAGCCTGCATCAATCAAGACAGTGCGGCACTTACCATGAGTCACCTTGATGCAGGACGCGGATTGCGTCCTACCCGCCCGGACGGTAATCCGTCCGGGCAGGGCTCTGTGGGACCCACCGTGATGTAACTGTTTTATCCAAGCCGTTCATCGCTTTTCTCAGGTCATTTTAAGATGGTCTTGGAAAATGAAGCAGGTAGAGAGCTCCAGTGGACCAACACCGGAGGAAGCTGCAGTGATAATGACACCCACCGTGAAACCTTTCTAAGGGCTACCGTGATGTTTTTTTTGTCATCCAATCTATTAATATGGTCATGTAGACGTGGATGAAGTGAAAAAACAAATATTAGCTTGATCCGAAACTTCTCCAACTCCCAAGAAGTTTTTAATGGTGGACATTAAATCCTCACTTTGTGGTCCACGTAAGCCCTGTACCTTTCTCAGTGTTTGATGATACCTTAAATTAATCTGAGAAAAGCGATTAACAGCTTGGATAAAACAATTATATCATGGTGGGTCGCACATAGCCTTGCCTGGACGGATTACCGTTGGTGCGGGGGTAGGACGCAATCCGCGTCCCTTGATGCATGTATTTTATATCTACGACACGGAAAAAATAAAAAAATAAAAAACCCCAATCGTAGGTGGATCATACAATAGAAAATAGTAACGATCAAATGCCAGTCATTGTATACTTTCTAGGGCCTACCTATAAGTACGTAAGCTGATGAAGGTAAAAAACAAATATCTACTTAATTCAGCCCATTAATGTTCAATCAGCTTTTTTCCTATAATATGGTCCATCAGATCTGCTTTATTTTCAAAATCATGTCCCTAAAATGATCTGAAAAAAAAAAAAAAACAAAACAAAAAAACAGGTAGATGGCATGGATATAGAATACATGCATCAAGGTGGGCCCCAATACAAGCCATTTTGGGTGAGGTTGAGCACACTTTCACACCCTTCCTGGAAAAGCTACTCATTAATTTAAGTGTTATCCGTCTACTACCTTCTAATATATTCTGAGCGTCTCTTTGGGTTGGCAGCTGGAGGCTCCACCATGATGCTTATGTGAAATCAACCCAATCATTAGGTTTGTGGCCTTTTAAGCTTAGTTTCCAAAAATTAGCTGCTTTTGTGATTCAGGTTGATCATGTGGTAGGAAACAGTTTACAAAATAATGGTTGCCATCCAAACTATTTCTCTTGTTGCCGTCCACGTGAATCATAGGTGGCCTTGGCTTTTAGGCATAGTTTTAAATTACGGGCCTTGGCTTTTAGACCTAGTTTTAAATTATAGTGTGCATATAATCCTAAGAATGAATTTCCTATGATAATCAAGATAGGCCTGGTAAAAATCAAGGATAGACATCTTTCTGAACTATTTGTTTTTTTTGTTGCCGCTGCCTAAATTACAAGTCAACCTAATATTTTATTTACGACATTAAAGTTGGATTACACATCTAATGATCGGAGTGAATTTCACATGCATATCAGGTGAGCCCCGCCAAAAAATCAAGTGGACCCCAAACAAACAAAGAGATTCCAACTCATATATTTTTAAAATGAGATAGATGATCACGAGGCCACCTAGTTGGAACACAGTTTATGGTCCATCATGGGACATCTACACATGTTTTATAGATTGGACCCACCATAGAAAACACTTTATGCAAAAGTCGGCCCTATCCACTCATCAAGCGAATCACACTTGTATTTTGCTACTTATAAATGGCTACAAATCCACTCCAACCATTATATGCCACAAGATAATTTATCACTAGAACCTAAATGTCAGGCTCATTCGTCAATCAGGTAGATCACACCATGGGAAACAGTTTGGAGGGTGAGTGTTGTCTTGTCTATTATTTTCAATTATATGGTCTGCCTGAATTATGGATGGAACTTATTTTTGTGCCTTGACCTAACATGGGGTGATCGACTTGGTGGTTGTGTGGATTTACATAAGCATCATGGTGGGGCCCACTTGAACCGCATACCATTTGCTCCCACTGCCAATCAAACAGGGCGTTAAAGAAATATGATGGGAGATAGCGGAATGTAATGAGGTAGCTTTTTGAAGCTTTTCTTTTTTTATTTCAAAAAGGTATTGGAATGTAAATTTGATATTGCTAGGAATTTACATTTGGTACTTTTTGAAAGAGCTTTTATCATTCCAGTGCCTTCCGTCAAAGCCCTGGACCCGCCATGATGTTTATTACGTACATTGACACACGTGCCAATGATCCGTACAACATCTGACGCATGTATCAGGCATCTCTAAGGTGTAGATCATTTGGCCAAAAGATCGGCTACATTGGCCATCAAGGTAGTCTCCTAACACATCTCTACAGGTGGATGCAAATGCAAACCAGACACTAGTGTAGGACATCCAAGCCGTGTGTCAGGTGGGACCAATGATCATCTTGCTAAAAGATCAAACCCATTCGGTGAACAGGCCTAATGTTGTGGAAGATGATCTTTTTTTATTTTTAAGATAAGAATTTTAGTGCTGGGAAGATTAGGATGGATCTCCTGCAGAAGGGAGAGCAGCACAATAAATTCGTGGAACTCTTCATCAGAGAAATTTCTTTTGAAATGGAGGGATCCAGATTCCTCCTTGACCATTATAATAGAAGCAGTCTTTGACAGGAATAAAAGGGTTGGAACAAACAAAAAACAGAGAGGGAAAGGCATCAGCCAAAGTAAAAGTACCACACCAGTGATTCAGCCAGAATCTAATTCTATTTCCATCGCTAATTAAGAGAAAAGGAAAACATTCTCCTGAATGCACAAAGTCAGCTTAGCGATGTTTCTCCAAAGGAATGAGATTTTGTACATGGAGGATTACTTCATCTATTATACAAAATCAGAGGTACCATATTTGGCAGCTACCACTAGAGGTGGGCATTGAGTCGAGTCGGACCGAGTTAGGTCCAACCCGACTCGATACTGAGTCCAACATGCCTGACTCGATCCGATTCCGAGTCTGGGCTGGGCTGATCCAAACGAGTTCGACCCGGTCAGAAATACCGAGTCGGATCGAGTTGGCACCGATTCAGATAAGGTCATCGTGTTGGACGGAGCAGATAAAATGGATGGATGGAGGGTATAAAATACATAAATCATGGTGGACCTCGTAAAGTTTACTTATTACGCAACCCACTCCCTTCCATCTTTACCATTTCAATCCTGTGTGTCGTCCATCCACTTAATATTAAAAAAGTAAAAATAAATCAGACACGCACCTGATGGGCCGCTAGTTGCCGCTTGCAGGACGGGAGGGAGAAGAGAGGAGAAGAGAGAGAGAGAGAGAGAGGAGAGAGAGAGAGAGAGAGAGGAGAGAGAGAGAGAGAGAGAGGAGGAGGAAGGAGGAGGCGGAGGAGAAGGAAGGCCGGAGGTTGCGCCGATGGGTGCTAGACGGGAATGGGTTAGGTTTTTCGGATCGGGCATGTGGCGGGTGTGGTAGAGAGGATTATAAATTAGGTTATATACACACACACACACACACACACACACACACACACACACACACACATAAGTCGGGCTTCAGATCGAGTTTCGGGTCGAGTTACTGGGTAACTCAAACTCGACTCGGTTGAGTTTGGATTGGGTAAAGCCTACTCAGTTCGGACCGACTCACCCATTCGGTTCGGGTTAAAGTCGGATCCGAACGAGCCAGACGAGTCGAGTTAGGCGAGTCGAGGCAGATCGTGCCCAGCTCTAGCTGCCACCTGCCTCCAAAGACTGTTAGTTTCGATCCCAAACCTCCAAATCCACTTAGCTAGAAGGGTTTTTGGAGCAGGGAGGGACGTGATGAGGTCGATCACCATCTTCTTCAAGGAATAACTACTCCAAATCCACAGAGCTCTCTTGACTCCTCACAGAGCTTCCTCGAACCCCACGATTTGATTGATGATTTAAAAATAAAAATTAAAAAAAAAAACAAAAACAAAAACAAAAACATAATTACAACCCTTTAATTATGAGTTCAAACCTTGGACGGGGTTTTAGACTTAGACTCCAACTCAAACACCCTAAAAACGTGACTTACTATTTATAGGCGGCCTCCATTGCTACTAGACTTCATGGTTTTCGGCAAAAATTAGTAAGTGTCCAATTTGGCCTAACCACGTTATTCTCCTAACTTTTCTAAGCCCTTTTCATGTTGGGCACGACTCATACAACTCCAAGGATTAAAAGTTCTACTCAAATTAAAACTTACTATTTATAGTAAAAATGTAAATAAATGGGATGTTTTACCGTCGATATGATGGAATCTCGCAAATCCGGCATGGGTAACCTGGCATAGTAGGGTTGTTGGCTTAAGTAGCTTCTCTTCACCTACCCCAAAATCATATATAATATGTCAAAAAACTCATCCCGGTTTGCAAGATATGACCGATTTAAGATTATGACAGTCCAGATTGTTTCTGCCTTCGATCAGGCTTTTCTGGTCAATCTTTGCCATGAAAGTGTTTGCGACGCTCTGCATCAGCTTATTTATTAAATTTTTTTTTTTTTAAAAGTTTGCACCTCCTTCACTATAAGGAATGCAAACTTCATTCCATTAAGCAAAGGGAACTTGAAAGATTCAGCGTTCCCTTGTCACAAAAACTTCATTCACATCTTGTCGATTTAGATATAACAGATTTAGGACAGAAAAAGGGAGAGGAAGAAGATTGGCCGGGAAAGGGATGCTTTATCAAGTTAATCTACCCCTGAGAGACAGGACATTACATTGCCAGGATGACATTTTCCTCTACATTCTTTCAAAGGTGATATCCCACAAGAAGAGGGGGGGCTTACCTATGCAAAAGGGGGAGCCAAGATAGATAATAGGAAGAAAGCCTACTTTACACCCAAAGAGAGCTCCAAAGGAGTTACAAACCCTTAAATCAAGGTGATGAGGGTTGAGCCAGTCTCCTTATGGCTAGACTACCATTACATGGGGCCCACTTGGCCTAATTCTCATTCTTAGCCACATTAAAGACCTCATGTGCATGTTCGTGCATCTTTGAAGACCGTACACTGAAAAGATGCACGTGGGCTACATATAGGAGCTTGATGGACACATCTGACCGTTGGATTGGGTTAACACGATGATCAGATTGTTGGATCATCATCATCGGACATCTTGATCATGGACCCCTATGGGCCACGAAATAGTTTAGTTGTTTAGATTGTTTACATGCTTGTTATTTTTGGTATACTTTATATTTGTATTGAGATTAGGGAGTTAGGAACAACTTTTATTTATAAAGCGTCTTTATGTTGAGAATCTTATCTAAGAGCGTCTTTTTGTAAAGGTCTTTTCTGAGGCTATAAAAGAAAAAGATGGGTATGCGAAGCTCTAATGCCATTATTTTGAAGAAAAAAAAAAGTTCTGTGTTTTCCCTTCTTCATGCGATTTAAAGAATACTCCACGTGATTGGAACTTAGGTGTGGTGTGATTCCATTCCTTATTCAATAGAGGTGCGATGCTTCCATCTATCATCTTCCTTCTCTCTTCCTTTCTATCCAAATGGGTAAAAAACTTCATTTATTTTCTTCCATTCATATCCAAGACTATCCAAATCATCTTTGTCTTCGACTTTTCATCATTCAACTTCAACCCCAACCAAAATCAACCATTGAGGACCTAAAAACCCTAGCCAACGACCTACATGTGCCAGCCCTTAAACTGACCGTATGGACAACCGCTCAATCATTTGATTTCTCGTTGCTTCCCCCATCAAAACCCCTTGATTCCCCATCCATAACTCTACCATAAACCCTAGATCCCCAATTTCTAAAAACCCTAATTCCAAAATTCTCAATTCTCATTAACCCTAATTTTTCAAATTTAGATTTTTCCCTTTCTAACCCTAATCATAAAATCTACAAATTTGTTCCTTGAGTGTGGAACGTGCTTATGCTAAATTGGAAGTTATATCCTTCCATCGGGCTTAGTTTTAATTGATTTATGTGATTTCTTAGTATGCGGGCATGTGATTTAAGTTAAATCAAATTTTATTTCCTATTGTTTACTCTTAATTACTTAGTAGGTTAACATCTTTTGTTAATTGAATTACTCTATGGACTCTTTTATAATCTCCATATTGCATGCTAGCATTAAATCATGTATCCTACATCACAAGGTTACCAAAAGGTCTATATTTGGTCGAGTTTACCTTCAACCTAATGATCTAACCTCTCAACAATTAAAGTAAACCCATTAGGAAGGATACACCATGTTTGTTATGGGCCTAATGTCTTTGGGGTGGCCCACTTCATAAAGTTCTCACTCAAACTGTTAATCAATCCATATCATATACCCAATTGTTAGGGGGGGGAAAAACATTGTAAAAAGATGTACTTTGTGGACTGGGCTCAGACTGACCGTTTTGGACCCAATAGTGATGCAGGACAATTAACCACTTGCTCTAAAATCTTGAATTGATAGAGCATGGCGAATTAATCCCTTTATCTAATAGCCCGTGCCCCAAATCCATGGGTTAATTCCCTCCATCTCACAGGCCACCCCACTCGAGCCTGGTGTGAAAATATCCCCGCATTAATCACTCCTGGTGAGGAGTCTTGAACACAAGACCTCCCGCTTTGATACCAATATAATGTAAGACAATTAACCACTTGCTCTAAAAGCTTGAACTGATAGAGCATGGCAAATTAATCCCTTTATCTCATAACCTAGGCTCCAAATCCATCCGTTAGGTCCTCGGTTGAAACCTCCTTGTGGGCCCTAAATCCATGGGTTCCGCCCCCTCGTGAGCCCCAAATCCATGGGTTCTGCCTCACACTAGCCACCCGCCTTACACGGGCCCCAAATCCATGGGTTCCGCGAGACGCCCACCCTAAGTCTACCCCTGCATCCCACAGGTCACCCCACTCGAGACCGGTGTGAAAATGCTATTGCATTGCAAGTTAGCCTCATAACGTACTTCATGTCAAACATGCCCTACCTCATTCCCTATGAACTTTCGGAGCCTCGATGAAGTCTCTCAAAGAATCCATCTCAATCCTACTTCCCACCTGCACTTCAAGTCCAATACAATACAATCTCTAACTCCGTTGCTTCAAAATACTTAGAGAAATCTTTATTTTGTAGTCCTTTTATAAAGGGATCAACTAAGTTGTCATGAGTGCCAGCCCTTTGACTGAGATCTCTTTATCATGCACAT